>BGPR01006079.1:0-84700 GCA_013235015.1 Araneus ventricosus | reverse complement strand
AAACACCAAAGTCTGTTCTTTTTATCTAACATTTGAATATCTTATCGCTTAAAAGATTTTTTTAAATAATCTTTATTTTTGTCATTTTATGCTTTATTTAAAGAGGCTTGAATTGTCTTAAATTCTGAGTGTGTGAAATGATAATTTGTTTATGCCAAGAGATGAAAAAGGGAGATGAATGCGTCTTTTCTTTTCCCGTTCCGGGTGGTTCTTCGTTCTTCCGAAGCATGGTCCTGTGAAAACTGAGTCACGCTGAAGAGAAAATACCGGTGGATGACGAAATTTTACTGTGGAGCTGCTTGAAATCTGGCCTGTCTAACTTTGGAGAACGTTGAGAGGGAGGTGACGCAACACTGCCCGACGCAGGGAAGCAGGCCTTTTGGTTGAGGAGGAGGACAAACGGGATTTTGAGTTTTTCGGGGGCTGAACTTCAACGAAGGAGGTGGCGTTTTTTCTTTGTCTGGTTCTGGGACTTCAAGAGAAATGGAGTGGGCCGTGAATTTTGATGGAATTTGTGGGGACAGAATGAAGTCGGAGAGGCAGCCATGATCGAAGGAATGACTGGCTCAAACTTTTCCTCGGCAAAGTCCGCCCTGTGCTGAGTCTCGTCTCCTGATTGATGGAATGTCTACTTATCGTTTAGATGCAATAGCACTGTTTTATTTTACGTTAGTCATAAAATGTGTATCGAAAGATAAAGTGAACACTGTATTAATTCAACCAAAAAAGACTATTGCTCAAAACAAGCCACGTGGCTGAATGTGCACTTTCTTGGTACTGTAAGCGTACGAAGGAATTAATCTGAAAATAAACTATTTACGTATAACATAATGAACATATCTAGTGCAGCCTTGTGCATTTTAGTACATATGTATACTAAGAATTTGTATAGGTTGATCAGTACATTTAATATCAACAGAGGTTGTATCAGGAGTAATAGAAACATTGTGATGGTGTTATCCTTAGATTTAAGCTTATTAGTCGATCGACTCTCTCTTTTATTTATGCTAACCATGTTTAATCCAGAATTTTCATTATAATAAATATGTTCTATAGCTCATTTAGTCTGTGTGCATTTATTTAGCCTAGAGAATTGAGTAAGGAACTGGCCTGGTAAAATTATATATATCTGACCATTGTCATTGTGAAGTGAATAATTTGATAGTTTGTAAGTCTAAAATGCTATAATAATTAATAACTTTTATAGTTTGTCAAAAAAGGTTTAAGCTTAAATACCACTATCTGATCTAATTTAGTTTAATATGCCATAACTTCACAGCATAAATTTGGTGCCGTGACCTACAGGTCATAAAAACTTATAATTGCTCTGGTTGTAATAAATACGCACATTATATTTTTTTGTTTGAGAGTTTGTGTCAAGATGACATTACCGCATCCCTCAGTGACTTCTGATGGAGCGATGTGCCCATAATACTTCAATGTTGCAAATGATACCGTCTTTAACAGATAGAAATACTGCTGAATTTTTTCTGACATTGGAATGGGTTGCTCCTGGGTAACTGGTCGAAACCGCAAATGTTAGTGATTAGCAAATTAAAACTTGAAGGAGAGTGAGACAATTTTTTGAGGCTTCATTGGACAACAGTTAGTGATATAAATTTTTGACAAATTTAGGAGTATTGTAAATCATTTCAGGGAAGAAAATCCTTTCTTTCGAGTTTTCAAAATTTTCATCTGCCCATCAAGAAGCTGAATCAGGAAAATATTTCTCTGTAGATCGAGGGTTTGGCACACAGATGCTCATAACCATTTGGAAAATGGAGAAAACGATATCTGTAGTTTTCGAGCCAGATGTGCTTTATCCACTTGTATCAGGCCTCAAACAATCCATAAAGGCACAAGTGGTGGTGGCAAACCTCCTGATTTTAAGACCGTAGTAGAAATAGCAGACAGGATCCAAACATCGCAGAGCATTTTGACTCCTAATATAAACAGTGTATCAGATTCGGCACATATAAATGATTTTGCCAAACTTTAAAATCTAATCACAGAGACATTTACAAATCTTTAGAACTTATAACTCAACAGCTGCAAGACATAAATACGAGGGTTGAAGAGTTCAGAAATCTAGGCAATCACCTCCCCACAAGACAAAATAAAAATCAGGCAACATGCTTTCATTGTAATAAGCAAGGTAATTATGCTAATGAATGTAGAAAGAATTAGCAGAAAGGAGGCAAAACGATACTAAAGTTCAGGTAGGTACTCATATGGCCGTGGGTGTATGGTAACAATAATATGCAAAGGAAAAACCAAACTAGTTTCGGGCGGAGGCAGTCCATGATCCAACGGAAAAAATTCAAATTTTTCCTCCTGTTTTACCCATTGTTTCATAAAGATTGGTGACATAATGTGTAATGCTCTCATGATACTGGTGCAACATTAAATATATTATCTTCTATATTGCATAAAAATTAACAAATGTCAAAGAGATTGAAGACTCCCCATACAGTTAAACAATAAATAACATCTTGTGGCTACGCATCGAATTATTGATGATGACGTTGAAATTGGAAAAGTAATTTCTGCTCATATGGTAACTACTAATAATGATCTATCTCCTTATTTGATGTGATTCTCGTTTAAATTTTTAAATATGCATAATTTTATTGTTGATTGTACAGCTAATTGTTTAAGAAATTCTCATTGAGGTAAATTCGAATTTTCAGGTCTTTCCTCCTGGGTTATAACTTAGAACATACAATTTGAAAATTTACAAAATCGAGAAAAACCTCTTCAAAGAAGTAAATGAAAATGATCATTCTGTTTATATAGGATGTAACGCTTGGTCCTTTTTCTAAAGTTACTATTCCTCCTTTATCACAAAGATATGGATATTAAACTGACAATCCTACAATTAATGCTTTATCCTCATCAAAACTTCTTTAATAGAAAAGAAAAGAATTCTTATCTTACTTCATTCTTAGTATCCAGATCTGTTTCTCATCTATCAAAAAAGCAGTGTTTGTTTAGCAGCTTGTTTTTTAAATTTTTGAACGACCCTCCTTGACTAAATAAAGGAATATCTAGCTAATGTATCTACTATTCATAATTTACTTCGATTGAAATGTAAATTGTGTTTCTAGTGGTGATTCTAATGATAAGAAAAGGTTGAGTTAAAAGAAATTAACTAAATCACCCATATTCCAGTCAACAGCAACAGGTTTTAGAACTCTTAAATAAGTACAACAATGTATTACTCCAAAATATCTGCAGCCTTGTGAATGTGGAATTAATTAATGTAATAACAATAAGCGGATGAGCATTCTCCCACCAAGCAAAAACCTTACCAAAAAGTGTACATTAATCTATAAATAAAATGAAGAACCAAATAAATATCCTTCTTGATGCAGGTATAATCCAACCCATCAACTTCGCCCTACTGTGCACCCGTTCTGCTAGTAAAAAAAGATCTGTCTTTCGTTTAATTGTGGCAGATCCTAAGAAAACCAAATAGTAAAACGATTCCAGATAATTTCGCTCTGCCCAAAATAGATGAAATGATTAGATCAGCTATCAGAGGCAGAAATTTTTTTCAACAATGGACCTTACTCTGGTTTCACCAGATGTCATCCGACATCCGACCACATGCGTTATATGGTATAGCAAACGAGTTTGGTTATTTGAGTACAAGGACCTACTTTCGGTTTAAAAAAATGCGAGATTCTCAGTTTTCGTAGCGGCTTATGAGCATTGTTTTGGAGGTTTATTGTGACCTGTCAGATAGCTTGCTACATTGACGATGTAATAATTGGCTTCTCATAATTTTCCAAGACCAACTTGCAACGACTAGAATTATTTTTCAGAGATTAACTGCAGCAAATCTAAAAGAAGCTAGCAACAATGCCTTTTGCAATTTGAAATCTCCTTTTAGTCTATATACTGTGAGAGGACAGGTTTTACCTGATCCTAAAAACTTGGATTCCATAAAAAATAGGTATGCCCTCCAAGACTAAAAAGCAGGTCAGATCCCTAGGTCCGACTGGGTTTTACAGAAAATTTATCCCAAAATTAATTCTAAAAAGGCTATACCTCTAACAAATTTAACTAAGGAAACATCAAATTTACTTGGTCAGAGAAGGAACAATAGCTTTTGATTCATTAAAATTGTGCTTAATTCGAACTGCTGTCTCTCTTTACTCCGACTTTTCTAAACCATTTTGCTAATGTCAGTGATGCCAGCAAATTTTCTTGTGTGCTGAAATTTTAATACAAGAAGAATTCATGCTTTCAAACATCCTGTGGTCATTTGCTTCTAGGAAGCTAAGGCCCCACTGAAATCAAATACTGGTTTGTGAAAAGAGGCATGGGAATCCTTTTGCTATCCACACTTTAAAAATTATCTTTATTGGATCAGAATTTATTGTCTACTGTGACCAACAAAGCTCTATCGAGGAGTTAAAACTTTTAAAAAGACCCATCGTCAAAAATTTCAGTGGTTCTCACGCAGAATATTCTTTACTAAATAATCCACCAAGCTCTTGGGATTGAATCACATGGCGGATTATCTATCCTCCGCAGTATCAAACGAGGATTCTGTTAGACACAGATGTTCATGCAGTTCACGCTCTAAACCAATCGTACCGAATTTAATTCACTTTTCCCAGCTGTACGCGAGTGCAGTGGCATGCATGGGCATCCATGCTGCTTTTGAACGCGCTGCGCTACAAAATCGATTCTTATTGTAATAACATAACATAACTGAATCCAAACTTTCAATTTCTCCAAAGTCCAGTTTTCATAAAAAATGATTTATTACTATAATTTTATCGTGAGAACACTGGAAGACACGACTCAAAAAAAAGCAAACTGGTTGTTCGTCAGTCCCTAGGTACAAAATGTTTCCACAGTTATGTCACGATATAACTCTGTTGCAATATAGCCTTACTCGTACACCGAAGAGACAGTTAATTATTTTTGGCATGGTTTGTATCATACAGTTAAACAATATATTGCCTCTTTCACTCATGTATTCAGCGTCGTGGATTTTGCAAAAGAGTACAGAAGAAGCAAAGACCAAAAAAAGTATGCCAGTAAAGCACCTGGCTACAAAGAATCCCCACAACAGACTTTCCTTTTCAGGAAATGTGCGTTTGATGCAGTAGGTCGCTATCACTTCTACTTTTGGCAATAAATTTATCATTGTAATATCGATTTATTTTATCGAGATATGCTCGAGGCATATCGGTTCCAAAGCTATTCAAAGTTTCCTATTTGTAAGCGGTTTTACTAGACTTTATTTCATCAACTGGCATTATGGAAAACCTTGATAGAGGATCAATTTTTCTTTCTGAAGCTAATGATGGAAGTGTATCAAAGAGTGGCTATTTCCAAAGGCAAACATTACTTTTAATCCCCAGGGAAATGTGTTTAGTGGAAAGGTTGAACAAAACCTGATAGACACATTGAGTCCACTTGTTTTCCTGGAAACTCAAGAGGACTGAGTGCTCAACATCTGCCTTTAGCTCTATATGGCTTTTTTAGGAATGCATACCATCAGAACCGCTGTGAAGAGACTCCGTGGCGTTTCTTCTTTATGGGAGAATCCTGTCATGCCCCTATGATCTTATATTTTCTATCCCTGTATAGGACATGACAGTGACACACCTTCTTATGCACAACAACTTGTAAAATCTCGTTTACAATCCTTACACTTTTGGTAAGAATAATTTAGAAAATTGCAGATGAATACAAAACACTCAAAAAACCTTTTCCCAAAAGTCTAAACAAATTTGTGTAGGCAACTAGTTTATCTAACATACCCCGAAATAAAATTACATCTAAAAATATGAAAAAAACAGAATCAAGGCCTTTTAGAGTAGTAAAACAACATTCACTTGTAAGTTTTGAAATTCCATATAAATCAGCCTCTAACAAACAGACTGTTCAGTAAATAGGTTAGTACAGCGTGGAAAAAGATTACTTTCCCTTTATACAAGACTCCTTAAAAAAATCATTGTTCGAGTTCATAGTTTAGAGACTGCCAATTGATGAAGATGAAACCATCGAAACTGTACCCCTTATAATTCTCTACCTTATATAGATCTGGAGAAGATGTATTTATCCCCTAATCAACAAATTGTCTTCGTCGTCAGCTGCTTCTGACACCTGCTACCTATACATTCACAAAAGGAGTTCTGCCAGCTCTTACTCCTACGATTTAAGATTTCCAAGAAATGCACCAAATGCGTGTTTATTATTTAAACTCTTTGTATGAGGAAATGATTGTGCTGTTAATGATAGATTTCTACAGTAAACTTAATTTTTTTATAAGATTACATTTCTGTAACAATTTTCTTTCCTCTTTTTTCTGTACATGCTTTCTTCAAATTTGACTTTACTTTATATTCCCTTTTGCGCAGACAAAGTTATAGATTTTGGTTTATCTGCGTGTTATGTTGTTATGTACTGCATTTATTGAAGTGCTTATTGTATATAGATATTTTATTTGTTTCTGGAATATAGTTAACTGAGGTTGATGCATTAACAATTTGGTAGGCATTTGAAATATGGAGGAGATGCTTACTGTGAAGATGGTTAAAATTTTGTGGTTGTATATATATATTTTGATCGCTATAAGTGCCCGAGACTTCATTCTATTATTTAAAAAAAATTACATTTTGTGTTTATATTTGCTTATACACATATATAGAAAATAATATTCACTATTGATTTGAACTGTCTTCAAGAATTTACTTTTGATATTAGGTTTGTTTTCACAATAGTTTTTTTTTTTTAACAAAATTGCATTGGATTGGCTGATCCTCATAAATATATAATAATAATTTTTTAAAAAAAATGAGTTGAGGAATTCACTGTTGAAAAGTACATGTGGTTTCCTTGACCTGGAATCTCCCTGCTGTGTATGCTATGACCCTGTTGGGCTATTGTTTTGTCTTCAGGTGTCTGTCATTTCATTGTAGCGATTCGTTTATATTAATTAAAAATTTTAGACAATAATTGATTTAGTTTCTTTCTAAATTATTTTCAGTCTTTTATTCGTTTAAATTAAGTAGAACTATTCCTTTTATTATTTCAGACGAAATTTCATACACAAATTATACATATATTATTACGGGCTTTTGAGTAGAAAACTGATGAATGTAAATACCTGTAAAACCAAATACTTGTTATTGAGCTACAGTGAGTATAAGGATTGCTTCTGTGGTAGGTGTTTGCCCTATTGATTTTGGAAGTCCTGAGTGATGATCTTGCATAAATGTCGTCTTGACAAATATATCTATATCGTCATGTACACTCTTTTCTTTTGAAATGGATTTGTTTTGAAATTGATTTGTGTATCTACATATGCAAACTCTTTGAGATCAAGAGCATATTTGTGTCTTCATGTACATCCCTTTTCTTTAAATGATACATGTAATTATATATATAAAAAAAATTTTATTCTAAATTTTTTTACCGAGCAGAATGGACATGTGTGTGTCTCACAACATTTAAATTAAATTAACATCAATTTTTTAAATTATTAACTTCTATTTTTCCTTATTCTTCTAAATCGCGTTTAATCAAAACACTCAAAGTCTGTTCTTTTATCGTAATTTTGAATATCTTATCGCTTAAAAAGATTTTTTTTTAAATAATTCTATTTTTGTCATTTTATGTCTTTATTTAAGAGTGACTTGAATTGTCTTAAATTCTAGCTGGTAGCAGAATGATAATATTGTTTTTATGCCAAAGTGAAAAAAGCAAGGAGGAGGATGGGATGGTTCCTTTTCTTTTTCCCCTGCTCCGGTGGTTTTCAAGTTCTCCATGAAGCATGTCCCAGTGAGAAACACTGCGAGTCACGCTTGAAGAGAAAATACCGGTGATTGACGAATTTTACTGCATGCTGAAATCTGGTCCTGTCTCTAAACTTTGGAGAACGTCTGAGAGGGAGGTGACGTAACTGCCTGTGACGCAGGGAAGCAGGCCTTTTGGCTGAGGAGGAGGACAAACGGGGATTTTGAGTTTTTTCGGGGCTGAACCAACGTGAAGGAGGTGGATTTTTTTTTCTCGTCTGGTTTCGGGATCTCAAGAGAAATGGTGAGCGGAGGCCCAAAGTGAATTTTGGATGGAATTTGTGTGGACAGAATGAAGGCCCGGGAGAGGCAGCCATGATCGAAGGAATGACTAAGCCTAAACTTTTCCTCGGCGTGTCCGCCCTGTGCTGAGTCTGTCTCGATTGGATGGAACAAGTCTACTTATCAGTTTAGATGCACATGTCTGCTTTATTTATTACAAATCACAATGCATACCGTTGACAAAAGCGAACACCGCATTAACCAACCAAAGACCACACCAAACGCCCAATGCAATGAAAACCGCAGCACCTCTGGCACCGCAAGCACGGAATGAACTAACTGAAAACAAACCATTTACGCCTAAGTACAACATAACGAACACACCAGTATCTCAAGTACTTAGGCACATGCATACCTACACCTGTATACGATCAGCACACTAACAACAGAGTACTGCACTGCGAGCAACAAACACTGCATGGCAAGCATCCTGATCAGCCATTAAATGACTGACTCATCTCTTTATCTACAACCATGCTCAACCAACCTTCATTATAATAAATATGTTCTATAGCTCATTTAGTCTGTGTGCATTTATTTAGCCTAGAGAAATCTGAGTAAGGAACTGGCCTGTAAAATTATATATATATCTGACTCGGTGTTATTGTGAAGTGAATAATTTGATAGTTTGTGTCTAAAATGCTATAATAATTGGCCAACTTTTATGTCGGTCAAAAAAGGGGTTTGCTTAGATACCACTATTCGATCTAATTTAGTTTTAATATGCTATAACTTCACTGTCGCACTGTGAAAGTGCGGGGGACTCAACTTCAGTGCGACCCCTCTCTTCCTGGTTGATTTCATGTGGTTGAAAACGTGGTCTTGTTGTTTGATTCCGAGGGGAGAGAAGTGTGGGCCGGAATGGCTCATAATGGGGTATAAATAAATCGGAACCACTGTTTTGTGAACTAAATACATTTAATGTGCAACCTTTTGCACGAGTATTTACAGTAATTTAAAGGTAACAGATGGTTACTCCCAGCCTGGACGGCCAAAAGAAGCACATTTGTGTCATGACGACAAGAATAAGAGTTCGCGTCACAGCGCCCTCCTCTCGCCCCTACACCAATCCTTCTGCCCTGCGGCTGGTAGGGACTCCTCCGTTGACTCCGTGGTGTAACATCACTCTTTCGATGGATTGCCTTAGAGCGGACCCTGGGGGTTGCAGACTTTTCCTAACCACAACCGTGACTGGTGACTTGGTCAGTCCAATCACGTGTTCAGTGGGCACTCATCCGAGAGATATTCTGTAACTAAATTTTAAATATATTTAATTCCTTCAATGGGAACTGTACACTGTTATTCACAATTCATAGATCTGTACTCGTGTGTACTGAGACTCGTCTCCAGTACTGCCATCACGAGGGCAAATCGAGCTTTGTACTGCTGAACAAACTCGCTGTGTGTCCCCCCCCCTCAGGATTTGGTTAAATTGGAAACCAAGCTGTTAAAATGAGCAACCATCCACGTTTGAACGATGGAATACAGGAGAACGAGAACCACAGATTCCAGTGATGACAAACGGCCGGCTGCTTTGCGCTACTACTTGCCTGTATTATCGTTCAGTTCTGCCCACCATTTGCAATGAATTAATGCAGGCTCCCCAACCTGTGGTACGCATCAAGTTAGCAATACGTAACTGGAACGAAGTATAGATGATTAAACGCATTTAGAAGAAGGAAAAATAATTGAAGTTAATAATTTAAAAATTAAGTTGTTAATTTAATTTAAATGTTGTGGGACAACACAACAGTGCGTGACCAACCACCTCTGGTGTTCCGACTACCAGTGTCCATTTCACATCGGGACCGCACCTGTAAATCATTTGGGGATGCAATTAGCACGTCTTTCCCACCTGTGGGGGTCCGCTGAACGACTCCGTTGAGGCCATCATAAAACCTGATCCTCTTAATACACGTGCACGCTTTGGCATTCGACAGTAAAGATTTGAATCTTTGTCACCTTCTCACCTTTCAAAAATAGAAGTGCAGAAAAAGTATGTGCGCAATTGGTTGTACAATGAGCCCAAGTTTCATTTTCCGTATCATGCCCATTTCTGGTGAATTTCCCAAGCCGAGAAATCAGTATTTAGATTCTAACAGATGGAGACTGTCTTGAGACCAGACTGTTTATAAACTTGTTCTGACAGATGTTTATTTCAGCATAAATCTGAAAACTTATTCTCAGACGTCCGTCGTTCCTTTGCAGGTGCACAAGAGCCGCAAGAACGTGGAGGCCCACTCCCCGACGCCCGCCAAGACCCCCGGCGGTGGAGTGGCCAGCCCCGCCCCCCTGATGCGTCAGCACTCCCAGCGCCAGGACGAGATCCGGCTGACCCGGATGATGCTCATCATCTTCTGCTCCTTCCTGCTCTGCTTCCTGCCCCTCATGATCGTCAACGTCCTCGAGGAGAAGATCAGGTGAGCGGGCCTCTTCTGTGAAGCACACGCCATCAGCGAAACAGACTGCCGGAGAAGCGATTAGAGACTTGAAGTTCATTGATAGCAGTTAGGTAATCCACACAAACTTCCGGTTCTGTTCCGATTTCCTTCGAGAGGAAAGTGCTAAGCAAAAGTGCCGAACAAATTATTAGCGGCACGCTTGCCCTTCGGGAGCCAACTGCTATCACTGTGCTTTAAGCCGCTGATCGCTTCTCCCACATTTTATCTCTTATGACTTCTCCAAAAGAAATTGAAATGTGCGCAGTCGCCACAACGGATGCGGCAACTCCGGTTCAAATATGAGAGTTTTGGGAAGAGGGGACTCGGACTGACCAGAGTCTGTTTGCAAGGTGTGTGTTGCTGCTGCAGAGTTGACCGAATGAAATTGGGTTCACAATGCGGGGAACAAAAAGTTTAAAACTGCGTGCATATAAATTGTTTTATCAATTACTTTTAATCGTTAATTAGTTATTTGTGGCAAGATGCACTGAAAATTGTATGAAGAAATCGCAAGTAGAATTCATTATTCCATTGCAAAATATTTAATGTGATTGATTCTTTTGGAGCAAGTGGGTCATAATTTCCCTGGCGCCAATCTTGGGGATTTGCAGGGATATTGCCAGATATTTCTCCTTATCTTGGGCCGGCCGGGGTCGCCGCGACGAGTATTCATTCTATGGGCCTGGAACAGCCAAAGAGGGAGAAAGATTAAGCGATGGGAGCTGTGCGCTTAACACGTTGTTTACGTTTTTCGTCTGTCTGTCTTCTTTCTAAATTATTTTATATCATTCTCAATTTCCCACTAATAACTGAAGCTGATATCCATAAGTATTGATGTTAATAATTTAATCGTTGTAAAGAGATTTCAAAATAATAAAAACATAAAATATTTAAGAAATATGTTTTCAGAACTCAGTTTGAAATGTTTACATTTAACATCAAAAATTCAGTATAGAGAATAATTTTAAAACCATTTAAGAAATAATAATTCCTTTTGGTTTAAACATTTTTAAACCATTTTCAAAGCAATAGCATAGTAGGTACCATTTCCATAGCAAAGCAAAAAATTTTGGAAACATCATTACTTCAATGTGAAATTGCGAGAACAACGTATCAAGTGATTAAAAATAAAATAAATAAAACTCAAAGAGTTTTCCCCCAAAAAAACACTAAAGGAGACTTTTTTCTGCCTCTACTTATTTTAGAATTGCCTTTTCAGAGTTAGTTGTCTATAATTGCTTAAATGTATGTTCAAGTGAACAAAAATATTTCTGAGATTGGTTCTTCCAGTTTATTTATTTGTTTTTTCTTGAAATAGAAACAGTTTTTGACGAATTTATCATTCAGTGCACTTTTTCAAAATAAAAACTATCTAATTGCTCACCTTGGAACTTAGAAACATTTAATGAAATCATAAAAAAAAATTCACACATTTAATAACTGATTTAAATTGCAATTTAACAATCAATAATAGTTTCAGTATTTAAGAATTTGAATATCATACATTCCAAGTTTTAATTCTCTGTAAAATATAAAAGAAATTTTTGAAGAAACATCAACTAATATGAAAATAACTACCAAAATTTTATGAAATATTGCAATAATTCCTACTTGTACTATTAAGCAACAGTTGCATTTATCAAAAATAATGAAATTATTGTTTCTACGCTTTTGCTTTTCATACATTTATTTTCAAAATGGATAAGAAAAAACACAATACATTATCATCCCTAGGATTCATGTGAGTACTTAAGAGAATTTATTTCTATTTATTAGTAATATTTTCCGAGTTATAACATAATCTGAATTTGATACAATTATTATAAAAAGTGAAACGTTTTCTGCTAATACTATTCGATAAAAACTTTAACACACACAAATACAAGAAGACCAGACAGATTTTTTTTATATAAATTCAAAACATGCAAAGAAATATACGCTAAGCAAAATATTTATATATTAATATTTAAAAAAACCGAATTATTTCAACCGTCAACTATGGTGTGCTATTGTAAACAACCGACCAACACACCATCGCTTAGCTCGCGAGAGTAATGGCGGAAAGACGTGTAGTTCCAGGCCCATAAAACTGGTTTTTCTCTCTAGAAGGCACTGGGCCGGCGCCCTCCCCCCTCTGATGTTGTGACACTTGCACACAATGGCATTTCCGTACGAATCATCAACGACTAATCAGTCATCCGTCGATCATTGACAATAGAGTTAGACAGTGATTAGTTCACGTTTATGAAATGAATATATGGTAGAATGTATGAAATTATGTACACGAGAAGAAATATCATTCCCGTGATATTTCCTCATATATATATATATAATAAAGTCCACTGAATAACAATTATTATCTCTAATAAGGCACATAATGTGGTAATTATCCAAATCGATGCAAATTTTATTCAGAAAACATGTCAAATTTCACCAAATCTCGCGGTTTTTGTTGTAGCCTCTTTCAGAACGTGTTTTCATCAGTCACGCGACTGCTGTCGATACGTCATTGATCGGTGGTTAATGACTTGTACGCATATGCCATACAATCCCCTCCGCTGTGTCCTGGGCCCGAGGATTTTGCCGCCGTCCACACCTCATCGCCGCGAAAATGAAACATGAGTGCCTCAATCTCATTTTTCAAACTCCGATATCTTGAGGTCGGAGGCAAAACGTAATTCTTTGTCCTCAATGAGGCTCCTTTTTTTTCATTTTATCCAAGTTCATTCAGCTGTGGTTGATATAATTGCGAGTTTTTATTGTTGTCGAAAATGTCTATTCGCGAGTTCTCTCTTCTCGAACCGAGTCGCATTAGTTTCGTTTTTTGAAGAAGACGCTTAAATTCCAGTCATATTTTTTTCTGCCGATGGTCGATATACAATAGATGAGTAGAAATCTCACTCAAATTGAAGATAAATTCATCTGCAGATACAAATACAGGCGGGATGAGCAGAATCCTTCCGCATCTACGCCTCGCAAGTTTCATGCGCCTTATCGAAAAGTAGAAAATAGCCGAGAAATTCGCTGCGTGGCAATAAAGCGTGTGGATGATCGGAGAGAAAACGCTTGAATCACGAGCGCATTTGTTCAAGTCGATGTTTCGTTCGAAATAGACTGCTTTCGAATGCGTTCAGTAGACGCAGCTTTCGAAGAGGTGGGCGCGGTCGGTATTCGGTAGTTCTGCTTGGTTCGGAGGGTGAAATTCGATAGTTTCTCTTTTCATTTCTCC
Organism: Araneus ventricosus; assembly: GCA_013235015.1. NCBI lineage: Eukaryota > Metazoa > Arthropoda > Arachnida > Araneae > Araneidae > Araneus > Araneus ventricosus. Next base: position 70,928 of record BGPR01006079.1, on the reverse strand, counting down.
CACGCGAAATGCACCGAAATCTTCTTCTTAATTCGCATCTCAACGATGTTTATGCACAGCAACGTGTCTTGACCGACGAGCTTCTTCAGACGGGGGTGTCACCTTACGACTTTTAATACCGAGGAGAGTTATTTTAATTCTTAATGGCCAGCTGTAGAACTGCTAATGGCGTGATCTATTTATATCAACGTCATTTTTTTAAAGTTACTTAAGAATCTGAACAGAAAAAAATATCCGTATATAAGCAGTTAAATAGTCAGCTGTATGAAAAATAGGGCGTTTCTGTTACAATTATTATGCACATATGTACACGAATATGCAAAGTTTCATAAGTTGCAAACGTCTTTTACATGTTTCGTATTTCTTTCAATAGGGTTTGACTGAAATTGTACTTTTTGAAAACTGCCACCTCTCCATAACATTCTTACTCGCGCAATGTAGCCACAATTTCATAAATCGAATCCCCTCAATTCGAAATTTTATTTATTTTTTTACCTCGATGGAGATTCGTTGAGTTGATCTCGTCAAGTAACTCATTTTGAGCACCACTTTAATGGGAACACGACTGAAGGAAGCGAAATGCCGACTTTTCAAAACCGATCGTGAGTAGTTTGTGCTGCCGAAAATTTGTTGACATTGTTGTTTTCATAGAAAATAATTTCTGTAATTTATAGGAGTTTTTATAATGAAATTTTTATGTAGAGAATGATGAAATATTCTCTACATATAGAGAATGATGAAATATTCTCTACATAGTTGGATTTTGTGTTTATATGTAAAAAGTGCGTCCATTATTTTTCAACAAAAACTCACTTAAGGACAAAAAAATTTCCAATTCGAAAAATCAGCCATCATCGGGACTGTTGTCAGAACGGTTTGCTTGGTAAATTTCATCTCATTTTTCCGTGAAATGTCGAGAGCCGTAAAACAAATGTTTAGGAATGCCTAAGAAGTGCCTTAGTTTTTTCCATTCAATTTCCAAATTTCATGCGTTTGGCATTTTTGATTTATTACTATGGCAGGACCATTCGTTTTTATGTCGCATTTCCGGCCTTTTCGCCCATCTATAAAACATTCTATGCAAAGATAACTGTTATTGATCAGGGCTTCTTAAACTGCGAGACGCCTCCCCTAGCGAGGTCGCTCAGAAAAATACTGGGGGTGTGACGAATGCCACCGGCTTGTTGCAGATTCGATACTTTTAAAGCAAAAATGGTTTCAGATTTCATTAAAATCTTTCTTTCAGTTGTATTGCGTTTCTATGCAACGAGGGACCTACCCCCAAACAACATTTAAAAGTTTTTCTCACAAAGCAATACAGAAAGAGATCTCGATGCTGCACTTCTTAAAGCGCAATAACTAATTTTAGAGAAGTCTGTTGTTTCGGTTGTGGAACAGCAGATTTCGCGCACAGCTTTCGTTAGTAGAATCCGAAATCCCATAAGATGGCAATTGGTTCCTCACCGGATAACTGCGCACAGTTATTGCCTTCGATTGTTATTTGTCTCCGACTTCGGACTCCCAGCGTTTTCATCTTCAGGGAAAAACCCTGGCGGAGGTCCGTTTTCCCTTCCATCCAAACAAGGATGTTGGTGAAAATATCTGTTGCTGTGGCTCCATGCAAGAATGTCATCTTGCATTATATTTTTTAATCTTATTTCTTACAAATATAATAAACGAAATAAATAATATAATAAATTATTATATTATTACTAGCAGATTACCCGGCGCTGCTCGCTCATTTTCTTATCAAAACCTTGTGATGGAGAGGAAGAAGAATTTTTTTAAAAAACTGCGAGTACTTTGTTATATATGTGGTTTATAAGCCACATCCGCTATTAAAGGGTTAACTGTAGTAAAGAAGGAGTCATCTAATTACATAGTAAATGCCAAAAAGAAGTACGAGTCAAACGGTGTTTTCAATTAAGAAAAGTGTCGTAAAAATATTCTACTATCCAGAAATAAGTAAGAAAGGTTTCGCAAATGCATACTTAGGTATATTTAAGAGCAAAAATAATAGGTATTTTATTATATTGTCTCCTTTTCATTACATTTTTAAATCTTAAGTTATGAGCTTTCGGAATTTTTCGAATACACGCATATTATTCATTTCTGGAATGGTTATTTGTGCCCTGTTCTATGAGGATATAATTGAAACATCGACATTTTAATAATACGAAAAATCTCAGTTCCCTTAAAATAAAGATTAATATCAATTTAGGACGTATAGTAAATCAGAAAATTAATTCTTAATTCAGTTATCTTTGTCAGTTTCCGCAGCAATCGTATTCAAATTTTGCCATTTCAAATTATAAATTAGTAGGATAGTCGACCAAATATTCATCTTCATAAAATTTTTATTTCATTCACCTATTTTCTTCGTTCAATAATATTTTGACAACTATCATTTTGTTGCCATTCTGCGTAAAATAAATTTCAAATAAACAAAAAATAATACAGTGAAACCTGTGTATAACGATACTGCTTGTAACGATAAATCTACCTTTTAGCGATATTTTCTTGGCGCCAAATCTGGTACCAAATTTCATCGAAATCGCCAAGCGAATCAATGGGCCTATTTGTTGCATGCATTTTGGAGACTTTGTAACACCCAACCTGTGTTAGGGCTTATTTACCCCTCCTATACTTCAAGTGGGTTAATGAGGAACATGTGTGCCGAGTTTCATCAAAATCCTTTTAGCCGTTCGGAAGTGATGCCGGAACAAACATGCATACGTTGAGTTTTATATATGAGAATTATTTAATAATAATTATGTATTATAATATCTTCCTAATCTAAAAATCTGTTATGTTTATTACTAATTAAATTTTACGCGTATTATGCATATTATTGTAAGTAAGAAATACCAATATAGAATACTGTAATTTTATAACTATATTGTAATTTTGAAAATTTTTTTAACAAACTAAAAGTGAAGTGCAAATCATTTACCAATTTCAATTTTTTTTAAAATGTATTTCTTCCCGTCAAAGATTAACAACTCAAAAGTACAGAAGCGTATTACATGTGGTCCATTTCATTGAGGGCAAACTTTCGAGTTCACTAGATGACAGCGCAAATCTATCAATAATTACTTTGCATCCAAATAATCTAAAAATTCCATTTGAATAGAGAGTAAAATATAGGTTTCTAGGTTGTACTCAGGCAATGAATTTCTTAATATGGGCATACACATCCTGGGGGCACATACTGACTTGTGTGCAAAGGGGCCCACTTGCCATCGGGCAAGATGGCAACATGGGCAATCCGCCGCTGGCTCCTTGCACCGTTCCCGTACCATCTGGATAGCCCATCTGAGATGGCTCTCCCCGAGCGAGGTTCGGACCTCCGACTCCTCCTCCGCTCGGGTGGCCACCGACCCTTGCGTGATGCCGCTTTTCTCCATGTAGCAACCCGAAGCATTAGCCGCGCTTTGCTTCCCCGCGCCCACTGATGCACACATCCGCTGCTGCACACAGGGCATGACGACTCTTTCGGACCTTCGCCTGTGAATCCGCTCCGATCCGAATCCTCGCTGCGTTTATCGCTCATTTGGTTTTATTTCCTTTATCGCGCCATGGTCGGAGCAGAGGACCGTTTCCCTGCACCCCCGATGCGCTAAATCCGTCTCCGAGGCTACTTTTTACGACGTGTCGGTGGGTTTCGCCGTGGATTCATTTCGCAGTGGTGACGGCGTTGAGTCTTTTCGGTGGACCGTGTCCGCAGAGGTCCGTTCTCCACGCAGAGTAGCGGTGGACGCTTAATTGCACGTCTCTGCATAGATGTGTGTGGGGGGGGGGGGGGGCGGAGGAAGAGACAAGTTTTTAAATAACCGAAATTTTCGAAGCAGAACGAAGACTCGGAACCACGTGCCATTTAGCTGATGTCCCTTAGCCGGCATTGCTTTGCGGGAGCTCCCCGAATGAGGTGACTCGCTTGACGTTTAATTAACAATGGAATGTAGTTTATGAAGAAAGAAAAGAGTCGCGAGCGAAATGCAGAAATTTTCATATCAATGCATGTCACATAGTCAACTCCCTTTGGTCACCGCAACTCTGGGGGGGAGGGGCGCCGAGGCCTCGAGGTCTATTTTGAGAGTAATCTTTGTTCCTTCGTTTGATTCACAAGGGCCAAGTATTCGAGCATATTCAAATTGAAGCACATACCTGTTGCATTTCAGAACACCATTCTTAGGAATTTTTCCATGTTCCCAAATTTGCTCGCAGACCAGAGTGTTCCAGTTTTTCCTGCGGTTGGATGACGGACTCGCCAGTCAAATGTCCTGGCGAACTTTATATTTGAGTATTTAGAATGTGTTAAAAAATGCCTTCTTTACCATTTGATGTGAAATTACTTTTTAATTTAAATTTCTTATGCGCGAGATATTGAAACTGGCCCTCAACTAAATGTTTTGTTGTTTCAGCTTATTGTACTATTTGTTCCTTAAGAGCTGCTTATATAGAGGTTAAATGAAAGTCAATAAAAAACATCCTGTTTTGGAAGTTGGGAAGGGTGAACCCCTAAACTTGCACCCTTTCAAAACTCAACCCTTTAACTGCGGTTGTGGTTTATAAACCATATACTTAAACCGTAGCCAGACGCTGGTGTGGTTTATAAACCACTTGTTGCGGCTGTGGCTTATGCACCACTAAATTTTTCATAAATAAATAAAATATTTTTTTCCCTGTCGTTTTCCTTTCCACTAGATTATAAAAATATTTTTTCATAAATATAAAAAAAAATTAAATTTTTTTCGTTGATTAAAAAATGCGAACTTGGTCATGCATATATTTTTGAATCTCCACTTTATCACATTAAATATATGGCAAATATTGTTGCAAAAGTCTTTCTGTGGGTGTATGGTGTAAACAGTCAACATGCAGGATAATGGAGAATGAAGGTTTATTTACAAATATGCAGGAAAGCACGTAGCACAGGTAAAGGAAACAATAGTTCTTGCACAGATTACCAATGTAAACAGACAACAATTCACAGGTAATGACAGTTCAGCACTTTGTTATCTAACAACACAAACAGTCAGCAAATAACTAGTAACGACAATAATTGCACTTTCAATAGCGCTCAGCTCATCAGTTTCCTAGCTCGCACTGCGGACGCAGCTCTCAAGTCATTCCCAATGGATCAGCATTAACTCCTCCGATCCAGGCGCCGTCCTTAAATACTCTCTCCGCCAGGCCGTGACGTCACATGGAGTTTTCTCGTGTGTTCCCTTTCCTAATAGAAATATCGAGAAAAGGGTTGCATTTTCAGGAATCATCTATTTGTCGCCAAGTCGCCAAAATGGTCGCCAAGGTCAGGGGTTCCGGAACAATCGCTGAGGTCACTCCATGCTTAACCTTGTAAAACTGTCTACCCAACCATAAGACTCGCTTTGCTGGGAAGCGACTTTCCATATTTGTAACAATATATGTCCTTTTTTTGCGTTTAGATTCCAAAACGAAAATGGCGCTTGACGGGTTTCGTGTGAGCGCGAACGACTCCATTGAAGTTTTCTTTGTTCTCAAATGGCGTTTGTGAGATAAAATTAAACCAACGGTAAAGAAGATCGGGGAAGGCAGGTTTCGATTAAAAAGAATTTTTTTATATATTTCGACAATTATTGTAAAATGCGATGGGAAATAACCACCTGATAAAGCGAACAAAGTTGCATAGTAAAGATCGTCACCTCGAATATAAACGCAGGTCTTACAATAACAATGAAAAAAAAGGATGGTGTTCGTAACGATGAATTCTATTACGATACGGATACGCAGATACTGTTATCATGAACCTTCCGTAAAAGCAGATTTTCTTCTTGAGCGCATTCTTAAGGCCATTCATCTTATTGTCTTGAGCCACGACTTATTGTTTCAACTGCCATCGAAGGAGACGCAGAAATGGCGTGCTTTCTTTGGAAGGACGTTTTTGATAAGTGATCGCGGTTTTAAGTTTATCTTCACTCTACATGAAGCTCTGCTACGTCTTGAAAATGTTTGTTTCTGATCATCTGACCGTGATTGGAAGTTCCCAAATTCGTCGCCAACAGCCTGCTCTTGTGGTTGAAATGTGGAGTTCACCGAACAAGTCGAATTAAAAGCGTCAGCAATGTTTGCCCGAGAGCGAATGGTGGTTGCGGATAATCGGATGCATCGTCAGAAACTGATTTTGCTGTCGCCAAGCTGATAGTTTCCATTCATAACGATTGAATCGACGCATTTTTCCAAGCCAATAATCTCTGTTCTTCCGAAAAATTATTAATATCCCTCGTCTTCTGTAATCGAGCGGCAACCACGGAACATTCTCGGGCTTCCCCTCCGAATCGTTTTGATTAAAGCTCGCATAATTTTTTCTTTTTCGCGAGATTTCGGAAAAGAAGATTTGCGAGCTTCCTTTGATATGATAATATTTCGGCAGTTGATAATGGATTATAGATCCATTTGCTCCGACTATACGACGTGTGAAAAAATTAGAATAGAATGAAAATTGTGATTGTCGTTCGATTGCTACTATACAAACGTCTTATACCGAATGTGTACTGGTCAAGAAAGAAGCGAATTTTGATTTTGTGACTTTCACAAATTCTTAAAGTCACTAGTTTCCGCTGTGGTCATGAAAAATTTTTAATCAACGGAAAGAGGGAGAAAATCATCGGAAATTCAAGGCCAGGGGGAATTTCCGAACAAGTTCAGTTTAGTTGTATTAACGTCCTGTTTTGAAGGGCTATTGTGGACATCGGTCGGATGACGAGGACCCAATCTCCCTCTGCACAAAATAACAGTTTTTAATGCAAAATTGAAGAGATGCGTCACTTTCATGCAGATTCTTTACAGGAAGCCTCTCACGACACGACTTCCGGAAAATGTCTGCAGATTTTCTCCGACCGTGACCCCAGAAACTAGAGCAATTTCGATTGGCATCTGATATGCTGTAGCGAGGATGGAAATCTCGGCCGAGTTGGTAGATCAGCCAACCGGCTCAAAGGGGGCGGAATTGTTGCGAGTTAAAATTTTTATTTCCCCATAACTCCCTTGCGATTCAGATTATGCGAATTATCGCCTCATCGTATCAGAAGAACACCTATTTAGAAAGCTGTCATCAGTTGCCTTGTTCTGCATCCTCATGGCTCCAACTCTTTTGAAATTAGAGTACGAAATATCCTTTTCCTTATATCTCCGGACAAAAGGAATCTGCCTTCCGGCTTGACGACGGGGATTCTTTTCACCCTTAAGTTTCATATCTGGTGTAACGTGTTTGACAGCCAAAGACTCAGGGGAGAAAGGTCCAGAGCCAAGAAATACTCTTTTTTATAGCACGTGCGTGCAAATTTTTTATTGAATAGTGAACTTGATTAAATAAGAGAAAATTATGAAATATATATAATGAATGTTCAGGTACAGAAGATTACAATTCTGGTACAGTTCTATACAGTGCTCAGTCACATAACCAAAACAGGCCCACTTCTACGAGTGGCCTAAAAGAATGAAGTCGGTCTTCCGTCGACCGGACTTGAGATCTCAGCGACCCAAGTCTATCTTTTCACCACCAAGAAAATTCTGCCCTTTCTCGTCTCTCTCCTGTTCCGAAGATCTCCCTTCTCTTCCCTCGCACTTTCTTTTAACTCCTATCGTCCTCCACCTGGGGGAACGGTCCAGAAAGCCTTTCCACGAATCCCCGTCAATTCTGTAGGTGGAGTCCACCTCAGCGAGCCATTATTGGCTCCTTACCTTTTTGGGCCTTTCCTTTTGTCGCAAGCGGTTTCTCAGGTTGGAGATAAATTACCCTTTTCATCACTTCCACTAAAGAGTAGTCCGCTGGCGCCGGACTGGACTCTTGGCTCTCTTTGTCGGCGTTTTAACGAGGACTTCCCGCTGAGGCACCTGCTCTGTCCAGTGACCCATAGCTTGGGGAAAAAGTTACTGTTCGCTAATGATCTTGGGGGATCTTACACTGGCTGGAAAACTAATCGTTGTACAAAATATTCGGCATCTTTATGGGATTTTATTTTTTTAGATTTAAGTCTTGAATGTACCTTTCTGTGCATCAGCCCTTTTAAATGTGAACATCTTAAACAATGGATCGGATCGCATCCAAAGTGGAGATGCGTAGTGGTAAGGCCTCGGCGTCGGAAGGTTGCAAGTTCGAGTCTCGATCCCACTGAAGTTATGCCGCGTATGTATGGCCTGGCGCATGTTAAGTCAGCCGTCGAGAGTCGAATGTCCCGAAATTGGAGTGTAGTTGATATTGTGTGCCGGTTCAAAAGGACGAGGGCCATCTCAAAACAGTCCTTGTGTAGCGTAAAAATGGAAAGTCAATCTAACACAGTTAAGCTGCCCCTACTGTCTGCACTGATCGATATGTAATATTTCATTACTTTTGTAACATTAACGTAAATGAATCTACCTTTGCCTTCAAGCTTGCCGAAAAGGGATTTTTTCTTTTGAAATGTGATCCTCATTTCCTTTCCGGAAACTTAACCTGTCAGTGAAGAGATTAAAAGCGCAAATAAACTTAAAAAATAACATATAAAACATTTTTGAGTTTGATAGGACTTGAACATTACAATTTTTAAAAAAAAAAAAAAAGTTCGTTAAATTTTCGCAGAAAATTTTGTGCACTCTACTTTAATTCCTTAAATATGGATGAAATTAGAAAATCAAAGTTTTTTGTAAGAGACTTTTGATATATATTAGAAAATAAATAAAAGGTGCATTCCATTTATCCCGTATTTGAAAAATAATATAAAATGTGTACAAATCTCTTAATAAATCGAAAAAATAACTCACATACACACGAATAAAAATGATATATATATAATATGTAAAATGAATATATATAAAAGCTATAAACATTGAAGTAAATCTGTTGCTAACACAGACAAAGTCATACAAAAGCCTTAGTGACAAATATATTTAATACTATTCATAATATAATTCATCGCATAATTTCACACATATCTTTAATATATTTAAAGATATGTATATATATTTAATCAAAATTTACCATTAATAAAGTTTAATAATGTTTTATCCAGTACCTTATGACAAAGTTGCAATCCATTGCATGAAATAAGGGGATACGCTATTGCAGGGAAACAAATGCTGATTCAAACATGAATTAAAATTATAATGTTATTAATTTGTCTATGAGATGTAAAATTGCACATCCTTATTATTTTCTCAGACATTATTTATGTGCGTAAAAAAAGATACATTATCTCTGAAATATTTTAAAGGCTTTACTGTATCCGAAATGTTATAAATTAACCTTCCTGGCTTTTATTGAAGCGTAAGTGTTTATAATTACAATACTTTAGTACTAAAATGTTTGTACACGTGCTAAACATGAGAATTACAAACAAAGAAAAATAATTGCCATATTTAAAAAATTATTTTATGTTGACTATTGGTAGATTAATGATTTGTTACTCGAAGCAAATTTTAATGTGTTTGTTAACAATAAAATTAATTGGTGACAAAAGCGTTACTCATCGAGGAAAGAAAACGCTTCACATTATGGCAGGAATCGAATTTCTCCTCTTTATGTATTTGTTCTCGTTAATTATTAATGAACTCGCTTTCATTTATCTTGATTTGAACGTCAATACGGACTGATAATTTTTACCATCAGTTGCAAAACTTTCTGCGGTCTTCTCTCTCTCTCTCGGTATTTTTTGTTTGTTTGCGTTTGGCAGAACAACTGCATCTAGGTTTTGCGAAATAAAATTTAAGATAAACATTATCGCATTTTCATCATACAAATTATGCAAATATGCAGTACTAAAAACAATGTAAAGATAGCTAACTTGCGTCTTTTAAAAGTTTCTGGAGTGCTCTTACACTACGCAAAAAAATGGAGGTATATTTCCGTTCTTCATTCTTTGCTGAATGCTGATTGAAAATAGGAATGACACTTTTGCGATCACTTTTGCTTTCACAATCATGTTCCCTTATCTCCCACTCCTCCGAGACGCATATTTGTGTCTCGGAGGGGTGGGAGTTCTAAACAAGCTTTCAATTTCATGTTTAGGGTTTTGGACAGGAAATCTCTGAAACATAATATTGCTTGTTATTTTGTCGCAGCTTGAGGTTTCCGGGTTGTAAAAGTGACTGTATCCTTAAGATTTTCCCAAACTTTGTTGAAACCATTTCAATTTTTAAGAATCTTGCGATTAAGAGCTACAAAAAGCCTACTTTTCTTTTAAATACGACCAACTGATTCCTTAATTTTGCGCCCCCTGGCAACTGCGCCTAGGGCACGCGCCCTACCTGCCCCTCCCTAGTTACGTCACTGCATTCACTTGCTCATTTAAAGCCCAAAAGTCTTTGCACTTAATGTCACTTCATCCGCACTTAGACATTCAAACTATCTGGCGATCGCATTATTGTCGTCCTACAACTGAAAGTTTATTTGTCGATTCGGCAGAGCCAGGAAAATACGCCGTGGAGGTTGCAGAAACGTTGGTGGGATTTTTCTCTGGTGGATGACGAAGGACATCCTGTGGAAAACGGAGTTTCGTGATGGATAGTTTCCTTGAGAAAACAAAATGCGATACAATTTCGCGCATCGATCACGCGGTTTGACGTTCTGTTTTACATACTCGCTACAGAAGTCTCGATGGAAATGTGCGACTTCTTTTCAGTGAAACGCGAGCTCACGACAGGCTCAACCTCAATCCGAGAAGTTAATCGACTTTCAAGTGATTCTATTTTGTGTTTATCCTTATAAACCGAGTCGGATGTTTCTACGTAAGCAGCATCTCGCCGCTTCGGTGACTCGCAGTGCCGCATGTTTCGGAGTTGTACCTTCCGTGCAAGTCGGTTGCTTTTGACGAATGTATCGAATACTCATAACCGCGACTGATTCAAATTAACAAGTGCATGTTAAAATGTTACACGATAAATAATGAACTGAACTAACAAATCATAATTCATTGGTTCAAAAAAAAAATTTAACGGAAACTACTTTAAATACCAGAGCACCTTCAGTGGAAATCTTCGAAGATGTCTATTTCCTTTCTTAATGTTTGTTAGTTCGCTGTATAACTATTTCCATATGGACTAATTCCAGCATTCGATTACAATAAACAATAAGGATTTGGAAAAATTTCGAATGAAATCGAAAAAACTATTTCCTACTGTACATTCTCTATGGGGAGAAACCTTTCGACTTTTCGCCAGCAACAACCACCCGACGGATTTCGGCATTTTTTTAAATTAAAAGCTTATGACGTCTAGATATGTCATCAAAGGTCAACTGCGCCCCACCAACCCCCACTTTCGAACGAAATAGAAAAAAAAATCTCCACCATACAATCTCTATATGTTTTTTCGATTTCTTTCGAAAATGGGGGTTGGTGGGGTGCAGTTGACCTTTGATGGCATATCTAGACGTCATAAGCTTTCATATGAAATAAAAATTGTCGAAATCCGTCGGGTGGTTGTTGCTGGCGAACTGTCGAAAATTTTTTCCCCCATAGAGAATGTACAGTAGGAAATGGTTTTTTCGATTTCGTTCGAAAATGGGAGTGGGGAGACGACCATTGATGACATATCTAGACGTCATAACCTTTAAAATGGGGAAAAAATGTCGAAATCGGTCTGGTAGTTGGGGCTGGCGAACAGTCTGAGGGTTTTACCATATTATTTATATATACGTATATATCCCAACGGTTCCATCACAATGGCGTATCAAAAATATTGTAAAATGTCTATTGTAGGTGTTGGAAACTGTTTAGTTAGGGCGATTTCATTATTTATGGATCTGAAGACTTTCGTTCCGAAATTCGTGAAAAAGTTATACAAAACATTACAACTAGATGAGGTTTATTGAAAGATTTTACAATTTTAAAGGAATCTGTTGTCTACGAAGAATATGAAATCTACTATGTTGTTTTGGTCTGTTCCACTGATCTTCAAGAAGTATTTAAAACTGAAAGAAGTAGTGTCTGAGAGCCTCGAAGCAGCGAGGTGGCAGGGGTAGTGCTGAGCAAATGGGTGCTGGCCGCGAACCCGCCCGGAGGGCGGCGAGAGCGGCTACTGTGTAATTAATTTTGGACATGTTTGAAATAAAAACCTAAAACATACCTAAATTAAAGTTGCATCAACTTCACCGGATTCGAGAGAGGGACGAAGATTTGCGGGAAAATTTTAAATAAGTATAAATATATTTGTGATTTAGAAGGTTTTTTTTTAAAAAAATAGTTACTATATGAAAAGTGTTCTGAAGAGATCCAATGTTAGTTCTATTAAAAGAAATAAAGAGAAAAAGAATATTGCTCTATATAGTTTTCACGAAGAATACAATTATAATTTTACTAAACACTTATCATAATAAAATTATAATTAGTGAACAAATTAATAATTTAAATAAAGACTTTCTAGAATAAAAGTCCTACAAAATTGGTGTGAAATACCAGATTTTACTCGTAAAAGATATATCTTTAATAAAATATAAACTCCCGATTAATTCTAAAATAACTTAAACTGTTAGTACTAGTATTTCTGTGAACAATTAGACTCGCCTTCCCCTCCCCCCCCCAAAAAAAAATCTAAGATCTTCTTTTATCGAGTTTTAGTTGTTTTAACCATTTTTTTTTTTTTCGAATGCGAATTATTTACACAAGTTCCCGCTTTTATCAGTATTAGCAAAATTATAATTAAATGTCTCGCCATTACCAAAATGACCCAAAGTGTGAAAGTGAAGTGTTTTAATGGCTCCAAAGTCGCCAAACATTGAAACCACCACCTTGAAACGGAATTAAGAAATAAAATTCCTTATATGTACGAGTTTTAAGGAACATTCATGTCAGATTCGAAGAAAATCGAAAAACGCGTTTGGTGGTGGCAGCGTGACAAGCAAATTTATATACAAACAGACGAAATGGCGAGCGGTCGAGTTCTAAAAGGACTTCGCTTGGTCAGTCAGTAGTTCTTTTCTCAGAGTACAGCTATTTGCTCATGAATTGCGAGAAACAAGATAATGTGTGTATCACCGAGAAAAGAGCCGCACTTACGAACTAATGGAGCCCGTCTCCGGAACACGCCACTTTTTTTCTTCTCCGCGGCGAGGCTCAATCGCAAAGGGGCGAAAGAGAGGTGCAAAAGCAGGCGACGCGAGGAGAATAAAGTGCAGCGCGGAAGAAAAAAATCGCCCCGAGTTATCAATTAATAAAGGGAGGAGAGCGGCTGGGAGTGAAATGGAGTCGTTAGGAATTCTTGGGCTGGTTTCGCGCCTCGCCAGAAATGGTTTTATCGCCCCTAAATGTCGCTCTCCATTCCGGACAAGCCATAAGACACAGCTTCTGAGTTACGTCCGCGGCTCGCAGCCTAACCCCTGGAGAGAGGTGCGGAGAGTGAGAGTTTTGTTTCCAAAAATGACGAGATGATTCCTCGAGGCCTCTTCCTCTCGCCTGTCGAAAGGTTTTGCATCCGAAAAAGTGTGCCTGTACGATGCGGTGTGGTCAGTGGAATGAGGTGTTGCCATCCTAAGTCTGGTCACGTATGTTTGGACAGATAAAAATCTGTTTTGCTTTCACATTTAATCGTTGAAAGCATCCCGAGAAATTGCACCGTCCTATTAAAATCTGTGCCGTTTTTTGTTTTTTTTTTAATGCATCAATAGATTCCATTGCTGGCTGTTCTGCTGTGCTACAATGTTAGAACTGAGCAAGATTCCTAATTTAAAGGTGAAAACAAAACGAAACGCTAATATGCCTTTTGAATGGAAGCGTAGGCAATTCCCTATTCTTTTAACTTTTCCATGACTATAAATATAGCCCAGAGACAAACGTTTGAAAAAGTTTGGTCAAAACCAGATTTTATCCATGGGCCCGATATCTGGGTTTTCGGGAGTAAGATCCTTTGATTCTATCGCTGTTTTCTTCAACCTCTGAAATGTACAATTGAGGGACGTTTCAGATACTTCTAATTAAAAAATATTACTATATTCTCATAATTCATTATGGTGTATATTTTTTTATAATGTGTACATGTAATGATTTAATTTTTTAACCTTCTTTAAATTATTTATTTTGAACGCTACTTCATTTTTAATTACTTCTACCCCATTCATAAGAACCACACATGAACTTCCAGTCGAGTCTTTTCCCATTTTTTTTTAAACATGTAACCCGCGTGCTAAGACTCTCCGCTTCGCTCGTCACCCCGCCAATTCTGGTAATGGCTGTATTTTGAAATAAATATGATTACATTACCTAAGTAAATTAACCTACATTATCATCTTTAACACGAATGAAAAGAAGTTCGAGCCGCTGCTGCCTGTTTATTGAAGATTGCTTACATTTCACAGTACGAATGATGTTTCAAAACCAGTTTTTATTAGTATCAATAACTCTTGTGAACTTGCGGTTCTGTCTCGCCTATTCCTCTCTGTCCATTCCCCTTCTGCTGCATTTTAAAAACATTTGCTTAATCTTAATTTAAATATATATGATGCTGAAATGTGCGCCTATGTTTTTACTATTGCGAACAATGTATATTGTCTTACATTATTTATATTTTTCGATTCCGAAGTGCAGTCAGTGGAGCGCGGATGTTCTGGGCAGCATCAGCCAGTGCATAGTTGGATTTGCGATAGCATTAGCGCGTGCTTGGAAATGTTTCACGAACCTCGGTTGATTATTCATGAGGATCAACAACAGGGCAGAGCGGGGAGTTTTTGCCCGACGCTCTTTCTTTCCTTTCGGCACTTCACTTCCGAAACACGATAAATGCAAGCTTGCGCTTTCTTCTTTGTTCGTTCTTTCACCGCGCAGGCTTCGAAGCAAATGAACGGAATGTTTCACAGCAACATCCGGGAGGCGCCGAGGGAAAGACCTCTTTCCATTCCACTCCTACTGCATTTTAAAAACATTTGCTTAAGTTTAACTTATATTATTTATTGTGTGGAATAAATACTGATGGAAGATATATAAGCGTGATTTTTGATATCGATTAATTTAACTTCTTCAGGACGAATTTTTTGGTGAGAAAAGATCGATTTAATTACTTTTTTAATTATGATTTGTTCATTTTACTAACAATTCAGTAAGCAAAAATAAATAAACACCAAAAATGCGTCCACCTATTGGGTCGGTGAGCGTTAGTGGTCACGTGTGAATGAATTAAAATTGGTATCGCTGAAAAGCTATTTTTTTTATTTTAAAGTGGTATAAAAATGATTTTTGCCCCCAAATATGCTCTGAAGTTATTGAATGGAAAAATTTAACATTTCGATTCACTTTTATTTAATTCTCTATTTTAATTAAATCTAATTCAAACTTTGAAAATCCTTTCTTAGTGAAACCTCTACTGCCCAAGGAGTAATTGCGTGCCAAATTTGTTAGCTCTCGATCCAAGTGTCTGCCCTGTCGCATCTCGTTGCCCTCTGTACGAGTTTTGCGCCATGCAAATTTACAGAAATTATGCTAGTCTGAAAACATTATCATGTTAAATTGAGTAGCATGCAACGAATTCAGTGCAAGTCATATGCCCCGGGCATCTGAAATGTTTTGAAAATACCCAATGTCGCGATATATAAAAATGTTTTGCCTCGCGACACTGAGCACGAGTAATGAAGCATTTCTCTTCATTCATTTCTCTAATAATTGGAACGTAATATATTGTTATTTCACATATTGTATCGAAAATTCTTTTTGTCCAAAGTTATTTTTCTGTAAAATCTACTAAAAAGGCCGGTTTATGATAAGGAGAAGAAAAAAAAACCTTTTTTATTATTTTTTTTGTATAAACTTCACCATAAGTGTTTTAAGGACTTATAATTTCTCTGGCATCACTGCTTTTTTTCAATCGAATGAAAAAAAATCAAAAGTCTGTTACGCCAGTTGAGATTGATTCTGTCGTTAATTTAAGATAAAATAAATCTTCGAATTTAATTTCAACAATTCCAGCCGTTTTCGAAATAGCTTTCAGAAAGTGAAGTTAGCATTTAACGATTGGATTCAGCAAAGAAATTCGTTCTGCCGCGCAGAAAGAATCGAGCAGGAAAGATTCGTTGGGTTTTCTTCGTCAAAGCACTGTCGACTCTGCCTCCACCCAACGAGGGAAAAACACCTGCAAGAACGCGGAAGCTTTTATTCTTTTAAAAACGGCCTTGATACCTCGTAATTCCTTTCTGAGTTGGAATTCTCACACACCTAGTAAACCGAATAAAATGGCCACCATTAGGCATGATACTTCAGCCGTCTTATTCAACCCTTAAAGGTCCTATTTTTTTAAAAATGATTTTAAAATGTTTTTTGGCCTTCATTTCTTGAAAAAAAGCATGGGAAAATCCTATTGTTTTAAGTATGGTTTATAGCTAAACAATATATATAAAAAAACTTTAAAAAAAACGCTTTTACCAATATATTAAAAAAGAAAATAATTTCTTCTCAAAAATCTGGAAGTCAAAATAAAAATCGGAAAAGCGTGAGGCGCAGGTAGAAAAGCTGTAAATAAATTAGAATTGTAAACACATTTATAATATATTTTATATGATGAATGTTTAATAACATTTCGTTCCTTATGATAATCATTGTGGTTTTATATCTTTCTCCTATTGTTTTCAGCGCCTCACGCTTTTACGATGTTTGTTTTGACCCCCAGATTTTTTATAGAAAAATATTTTTTTTTCCTTTTTTAATGCATCGGTAAAGGCGTTTTCAAAAAATTATATTAATTATTTTCTAGCTTTTTATCAGTCTTTAATTTATGTCATAATTCAGCATCATAAATATTTTGGAATCTTAGAATCAATTTTTCATGAACTAATTCCAACAATCATTTATTGAAAAGTAATATAGATCTGTAATAGGTTAGGTTAGATTAACATCCCGTTTTGAAACAACACGAGGGCTTTTTAGATCTGTAATAGGCTATACTTATTTTTATTGAAACATTTAAATTACTGTAGTATTTTAGTTCTCAAAAATGCTATGATGGCGCCACTGAAACCTACCGAGTGCAAACGTAATTTTGAGAATTTTTTTTAAAAATTGATAATTGAGAGCTCTAAAATAATTAAAATATTGCATTGCCATCGAGACCCAATAAATATAAAAAAATTCAGAACTCTAGTGCATTAAGAAGTGAACCAAAAATAGATCACAAAATTCCAACCTTAAATACAAACATGAAACATTTCGAACTTCGTTAAAGCTTTTAATGAAACATTTCGAACCTAGTAAAAGCTTTTAATGAAACATTTCGAACTTAGTGAAAGCTTTTAATGAAACATTTCGAACCTAGTAATCAGGATAAGGAATTTCCTCCAACATTGTAGAATAAAATATGGTTTTCCCAAGCGTTACAAACAAAGCTATAAAGATACAGCCTCAAGTGAAAATCGTCATTTATTTATCTTTTTTTTTTATCAGCACTCAGGCTGCAATTTATATTTTGTCAATTGATTTAATAACATTTTCAGCGTGTATTCTATTGACATCAACAGGCATTAGAGATTCAGTATTATTCTCAAGAATTGGGTATTTTGCTGAAAGGCAACACCGGATCTTTAGGTGTGAAATGCAGCTGATGGAAAATATCAGAAAAATTATTGTTAGTTTGTAAAGTTCAGAATAATTTCAAGAATTTATTCTCGAAATCTCATTTATGAATTAAAAGAATTTCCCAAAAAGATTTAAGGTTATGGAATCATTTCGCATGAGAAACCTAACTGCGCATGTCATCTAACTGCACATAGCGAAACAACGCGCAGTTGGATGACACGCGCGCGTTGTTTAACAATGTCCTTTGAATCCCGCAATGTGCGCATTACATTCTGAAATTAAATTGACGCCCAACATTTGACATGCATTTACATTCTGCTGTGTTTCAGGCATTGGATCATCAAGCAGAATGTCGCTTTCCTTCCAAACAACGCACTTCTTCTGGACTCGTTCAAAAAAATTTCAGTTTGATGTACATGAAATGTTTGTAATATGCTTACCACAATATTTTCTCCAGTTAACAACATCGATTTCGAAAATCTTTTTTTTTTCATCGTTGCCAGGCAACGTGTTCATAAAACAAAATAAAAATCTGTGGAGATGCCATTATATTTCTACTTCTCTTTTTCAAATAAGCACGTGTCAAACGACGGTTTTGTTTTCATTGATTTCTTTTTAAAATAGATAGCCGCCTTCAGCTACCAGCTCTTCGTCCTAATATTAATAGCCCGTAGCTATGTTTGCAACTTGGCGAATTGGCGGCCGCATTGCTGAGGAACTCTGGCAAAGTTTCATTTTGAGATGTATTTCTAAAATGGATGCAGTGCGTGGCAAGGGACCATTGATTGTTTATTTAGACATCACAAGCTTCCATATGAAATCGAAATTGTCGAAATCGGTCCAGTGGTTGAGGCTGGGGGACTTGTCCTTTGGTTTAGCCAATTATTTTAAATATCGAGTTATATTTTTATGACGTCATTATATTTTAGATATCTTAATACGAACTAAATAAAACTTAGAATGGATATTGATTATATCCAATGCCTTTTTATTTGCAAATATCATAACATTAGCAAGCACTGACTACCTTAAACAATCTAAAGGGTAGTGGATTGTTTCCCAGCAGAAATAAAACGGTTTAGAATGCAAGAGTTATTCGAGATATTGTTCGAGCATTCTACGTTTTAACGTCAACCACAAGACTGCTCCTATTTTGCATTTCAACGAGCGCAAATTGCGTAGAAAATGTGGGACAATCGATTTGAAGTGCCCTTCGCAGCCACACGTACGAACAATCCACCGCCATTCCTCGGATGAGTGAGCAGACGATTGGATAAATTGTTTGATACAGATTGCGAGAGAGCAAATCGTTATTTTCAAATTTTTGCGCTGATATGCGGATAAAGTATTCATTATATGTATCCCAGAGTTTTAGCGAAAATAAAAATGGCTATATTTAGCTCGGAACTTTTCCAGGAGCATAATTTCTTCCACCGTTTTTTTTTTTTCTTCCCAGAAACGAAAAAAGAATGATAAATCTCAACTGTTTGAAAAAAAGAGGATATGTCAAACTTTTTTCGAATATATTCTGATGAATTCGTCTGAATTTTAGGGTGGAGTGAGAGTGATTACATGTATCCAAAGTAGAAGGATTTTTTTTTTTTTGTACGTTTAGTTTAAGAAAGACATTTAGGTACAAAACCCATTTGAATGAAAAACAAATTTCTGAACTGTCAAGTTACCTTGAATATCGCCCTTGTCAAATAATAATAATAATAATAAATTAGAAGAATTTTGCGCAAGAATGATGTTAAATTATCTTTTTTCCTATTTTCATTAAAAAATTACATGATAATCAGAATATATATATATATATATATATATATATATATATATAGATATATATATATATATAGTATATATATATATATATAGCAATCAGTCACTGAATGCTTAAATGAAACGCGCCGTGTGGAATAGAAAGGAACACTAGATTTGCAGGGACAGGCTTAAATGGGTACATTAAGAATCCAACATGAACACGTTCGCGGAGAGTCAATATTTTGATAAGCTGCATAAATAGACGATTTATTTTCACATTGAATTGAAAAATTGAATGCTATAGCATTCATATCGTTTTGCATCGCAGTGAAAATGTATGCTGTAGCATATTGAACAAGAAAATTGTAATTCAATTATTTAAAAGAATAGTTGCCCAATCCTCGACCTTTGTCCATTGACTGACTCGTCACATAGTACTTCTAGCATGTGTTTAAGAAAATGAATTCCGCTGTCTTTGGTAAATTTAAGACACTTTATAAAAAGTATTCTGAGTGCAATATATATTTACGCACCGAATTGAGATGAGACCAAAAATGTTGAACAATCGAAAGATAAGTGGTTCTGTCACATTTCTCAGCATTGCGCAGCAAGAATAATCAAAGAAGGATCATTCGATAAGAGCCACTGTAGCCTGGTCTCGACCTCTGGTGTGGTGCAGGTCACATCCGTCGAGGCCAAATGTCCTCCCGTTGGTTCGGTGCGAAAGTTTGGAGAGGGGATGGCAGCTCGGGTGTCGTCCTCGTCATCTGACCTCGGTTCGAAAGTGCGAGGTTCTTCCAAAAATAGGCCTCGCGTTGCTGCAGAACGGGACGTAAATATAACCAAACTATTTCATGTGACCTTAAATAATGAATATAGGACATTACTTTTTATAACGGCTAGACTTGCCTGCAGATAAAATATCGTGGAAATACAGGTTGTCCGAGAAAAGATCTTTGCTATTCAAAAAATTAATAACAAAAATAAGAAAAGATGAAATGCAGTTCTCGGCAAAAGAATGAAGAAATCTAACAGTTTGTTTTCACAGCGCCATCGGTGTAGTTCTTTATGATCTTTGGCAGCACGAAGAATGTCCAGTCTGTACTCGATTTCTCTCCAACTGTTTAGCATTTCCTTGTGTCTTTGAGCTTCTGCATCCATGAATAACTACCACACTTGGTGGACTTTTATGGTAAATCAGGCGAAACTTCTTTGCACTGTCTTCGGCAATTTTGTTTCCGCTAACCAAAATACACGCTGCGCTTTCCCCTGAACCGTCCCCATTTTCGTTTCTTATGACAGCTGTAATTAGCGGCCTCTACCTCAGACTATTGATACTAGAATTAGAAAGAGACTGTGAGACTTCTTCATTCTGTTGCCACAAACTGCACTTCATTTCAGCCTTCCCTATAATTGTTTAGAATAATGAATATAGCGAATGAAATCGCATGAATCAGACAAGGTTCAGCCAACTCCACATTATTTATTTCTTGTTCACGAGTGCTGCATTCTTCCATTCCAGGCTGCCCACCGTGCACGTGATGGCTTCCGTCCTGGCCTGGATGTCCTCCTGCATCAACCCCATCATCTACGCCGCCATGAACCGGCAGTACAGGCAGGCGTACGTGCGGCTCTTCTGCGGGCGCAAGGGGAGGGCGAACAACTCGAGCTCCAGCACCGCCCGCTCCGGCTCCAGCCACTCCAAGACCCTCATGTCCGAGGTGTTCGTCTTCAACCCCACCTCGAACGGAAGCAACGGGCACTGCGCGCAGAACAACGAGAAGAACAAGAAGAACGAAGAGAACAAAATCTAATCACACAGGACAGCCCTCTAAAAGTATTCTGATGACCGTTTAAAGGAACGAAACTTTGCTACAGAATTACTATTATTATACCAAAGAAATGTCAGATCAGATCTTCCATTCGCAACGGAAGAAAACTTTTCAAGCGGAACATTTCGTTTAAAAATGAACTTGCGTTGGATCTCCGTCGAAAAGAAATGTTTCCTTCGACTGAATGCTTTTGAGAATCGAACGCATCGCGTAATGTCATTTCCACCTGCCTTCGACGACACGAACCTCATTTGAGCAAACGAAAGAAGGACGCGCTTTGCCGATTCCTGCTGCAGCTCATCTTTTGAGCAATGGTACTAATGGCACACAATGATTTCATTTTATAAACAAGTACTTAACAAGCATGCGAGAGTTGTTTCTTCCGCCGCTAGGCTTTAAGAAAGTGGTGCGGTCGCCAAACTGAATCTCTTTTGTGCGATTATTCGCCATAATCCCCCCTTTTGGAGAGTGTTTTATTGATTGGCGACGAGACCGCACCACACTCTCGAGTCTCCCTTCTTTTGTGTGAGCAACGGTATCAAAAGTTCCATTGGAAACGAAAGTAAATTTTTAGTGCCTAATGCGGAAATATATTTCTGAACAAGGAGGGGAATAAAACACAGATTTATTTATTTGGGTATTAAATTGTATGAAAACCCATCTGCGCATTGAATCTGCTTGTTCGTGTATCATTTCATGTATTATATCCTATTTTATTCGAATATTGTATCTATTCATATTGCAGTGTGTTGTATGCCAAGTTTTGCATTTCTTATTATACGTTGTATACTTATATGATTACTGAGAGAAAGCGTGGAGTATTTTGCATGTCTACAAAAGCACAATTATTTATAACATTTGGACAAATCTGGACAACGCAATCGAACAAACTTCAGCTAATTCCAAAAGCCGAGGCCTTTCTACTGCACCTCTCCTTCAAAGTACGAATGTTCTCCCAATTTGACATGAACGTTTCCTTCCTAGGAGTTGGAAACAATTCGTTGGAGGTAATAATAAATAATTCTCTTTGTTAAAACCAAATATTTATTCAAAAACTCTAGATAAATATTAGTCCGGTGCATGTAAAATTTTTAAAAATCAAGAGGGCATTTTTTAGATTCAGAAAATGTGTGCAACAGTATTCTAAACAATTATTATTTTTATAGCAAAGTAGATTCAGAAATGAAAACTGTAAAAAGAGTTTTATTACTACGTTCACTAATGATCATTTTTCTGAAAAGATGCAATCATTATTTTATATCGTAACTTCTCAAAAAATAGTGAACTTATTTTTCTGGCTTATAGCAGTAAAATTTTATTTCAGAAGCACAATTAAACAAACAAAAAAAAGTATGCTTTTGATATTTCCCAATTTTATGTTGTCCAGTTAAACTTTATGAACTTTACAGATGAACTTCAATTATAGTATATTTTATATTTACAAAATATTTTGCTTCAAATTTTGGATGAATTCTTTTTATAATAAAATATTGAAAAAATGCTCAGATTTTTTTTCTTTTTCAGCAATGGACATGCTAAACATTTTAGCTGGGTGTTTGTGACACTAAAGAAAAACATACAAATGAAACAATATTATCATTTATAATACTAGCCGTATTTGGCGACCAGCTTTTTCGCCGCGATGATTGGTTGGGAAAATTTCGATTAAATCCTTCATACGCAACTTGATCTTAACGGCTCCCTCACCAAAATATTTTTAAATTTCAAATGTTGATAGACTCGTACTGTCTCGGAATATCCTTAAGCCTTCTGTTTGTGTTATGCGCCTCCCTGATTCTCTGTCATCTCTACTAATAATAAAGGAGAATGTGTGTGTGTGGTAGCGCTCTACAGGTCTGAGTACTGAACCTAGGACTATGAAATTTTGCATAAACTTTTGAGGGTGGGAATGTGCACTTCGGAGCCCCTTTTTTAGAAATTTCAATTAATTAAAAATTAAGCAAATTTTTGGCGTTTTTTCTTTATAATTTCCGAAAATATTACAGCACAAAAATCATTTTTACACCATCTGAAAGTGCAAATCATTACCTTTCCATTGATATCAATTAAGTTATCATACAATGTTTTCTCGAATTTTAATAAATTTTTAAAAGTATTTTTACGCATAATTTACAACAATACGTTTCATTGTTGCAACTCAACTCGTTTTCATTGTTCAAACAAATATTTAATTGCGTATTTCTCTTTCATAGTTGTAATCTGAGATAATATCCTAATGCATTTTTCTGTCATATTTTATTTCATCAAAATTTTTGCGAAATCTGTAAACCAAGGTGTCCGAAATATTGCTTTTCTTACATTATAAATATATCCATTAAGCTGAATGGTTATGTTTTCATTCTTTTCTCACCATGTTTCAATCCAGTTAACAAGCAGCTGGTCATAAAATGTCTGCATCATTTTAATATTGAAATCAAATGCATATCTTACAAGAGGAATAAGAAAGTGAAGATAGTGCCGAAAACATGGAATTAAGATGTTACATGGCATGGCATGGTCAGTCATTTGACTCCATTAGGAACCTTTATATAGACAACAGAAGAGGTCCAAGGTTACTAATAGAACATGGATTAAATATCTACCACAATCTGAACTTTACGTTGTTAAGAGAACTATGAATATAAAATGATGCAAGATTCAAGTGAAATCATATTCCCGGCGAAGAAGCTGGTCGCCGAAGGCGGCTAGTATTCCATAAAATTTGAAACTGCTAAGGATTAAAATTCAACTAGTCAAGTAACTTGGTTGCTGAATTGAAACATGTTCTTAAAAGAAGGATAATTAGCAGATTCATTCATTATTGAAGTTTTTGTAAGTACCATCGAATATATTTCATTGTTTATGCAATATCCGCAGGATTTTGTGTACTGATTCGATAGAAATTTTAGTGCACTGCAATAAGAAAGCAACATTTTCAACTAAAAGAGCGATAATATATTTTTTTGCATCCATTTATATTTCAGGACAGAACAGCAATGCTTAAGAATGGTCGAATTTTTAGATTTTTTTTCCATCGTTGTTTACTTCTGAAGCTAAACCTTAACTATAAATGCCACAATTTTTTTTTAAAAAAATCAAGTTTCATTAAAAGCATGTTTCAAACAGAAACCTTCTCAGTAAGGAAAAAATGTCGAATCTTCATCAAAAATGGAAAGAAAACCCGGGATGAATATTGAAGGTAACCCGGCAGCGACGACTTGAATTTCATTATACACTCATGTCCATAAATTAAGGATAATTCAGAATCGCACAGAAATTGAACTCTAAAATAAAAATTTCACCTGTAGAATTATCACACATCTTGAAGAAGAATATGCAAATTACAGGAAACCACCAGATGGCGCGGATAGTACGTCACAATGACGAGAGTGTAAGAGAGAGGTATATAAGGATTGGTGGTAAAGAAGTAAAATTGTTCACAAGCGCTTTAAAAGCCTTTCAGTGCAATAACCGCAAAGTTATGGCACAAAGGAAGCATTTGGATGATTTTTTACGTGGTAGAATTATCGGACGACTGGAATGTGGACGTACCCAGCTGGAAGTATCCGAGGAACTTGGAATCGCCCAGAGTGTCATCACCAGGCTTTGGCAACGATTCCAAGATGATGGTAATGTGAGTAGATGTTACAGCACAGGTCGCCCCCGGGTTACAACGCCGAATGAGGACCGGTACTTGGCAGTTACTGCCAAAAGAAACAGACGGAGCACAGCATCAGACCTGTCTCGTCAGCTCTCTTCAGCTACCGGTACGACAGTTTCAAGGCAAACCGTGTACAGACGCTTAGGGCACATTGGTCTATATGCTCGTAGGCCTGTCAGATGTGTTCCACTTACCGCAACTCACTGTCGCCTGCGATTAGCCTGGAGTAGAGAGCATGCATTGTGGACACCGCGACAGTGGTCTTGTGTGATGTTTTCCGACGAGTCCAGGTTTAGTTTGCAGTCTGATTCTCGCCGGACATTCATATGGAGAGCGCCAGGTACCCGTTACCAAGAGAACACCATTGAACGACACCGTTACGGTGGTGCAGGATGGCTCGTTTGGGGAGGAATTATTCTTGGTTCCAGAACTGACCTGCATGTTCAGAGTGTAACGATGACAGGCCACATCTATCGGGATGTCATTCTGGAACAACATGTACGTTTGTTTCGGGGCGCCATGGGTGCTGAATTTCTGTTTATGGATGACAACGCCCGTCCTCACCGTGCAAACATTGTAGACGAATGCCTTCAATCGAAGGATATTACCCGTATGGATTGGCCAGCATACTCACCGGACTTGAATCCAATAGAGCATGTGTGGGATATGCTTGGCCGACGAATTGCAGACCGTCAACCCCCTCCCACCTGTCTACCGGAACTTCGGAGGGCATTGCTTGATGAGTGGTGTAATATTCCCCAAGATCAGATTGATAATTTGATACTCAGCATGACTAGGCGTTGCAAGGCCTGTATTGCATCGTCCGGGAGACATACTCCGTATTAACCATCATACTAACCATGTTATACTGAATTTTGTAAATAGGTTCTTTTTTGAAATTTGCTCCAGGGAGTAAAAATCGCAATTTTTATTAATTATGTCAAACATATAGCATCTGTTTTGCTCTTTACCTTTTGTTTAATAGACTTTACAAATAAGTCAAATTTGTTTTGCTTCTGTCTCTTTCTTTGCCTGAACTTCATTATCCTTAATTTATGGACATGAGTATAACAATGAAAGGTATTGTTGTAAAATGTACTTAAAAATATTTTTAATAGACAACTAACTCGCTGTCGTTTAAAATGTAAATTTTTTAATTTTAAGGTGATGTAAAAATCATTGTTGAGATGTAATATTTTCGGAAGTTATCGCGGCAGAAAAACCAAAAATTTGCTCAATTTTTAATTTCCAATTTGGTAGCTCTCGGTCCAACGGCCTTGCCTTGTTGAGCGCCAACGCACATTCGCTTTCATTTTTAGTGGCGACGAATGTAGTGTGGTGTGTTGGCCTAGGTTGATCTGAGTACTTTATTTCACAGATTTAATTTAAAGAACAATTCTAGAGTATAGAAGTCTTGATAAAATAACTATATATACAAAGTTCGATCATTGAGTTCAGGGTTCTAGGACGTTAGAATTCAATGGAGTTGAAGTCCATAAAGGAAGTAGTTCATCACAGGATGGATAGTTTCCACCTATCAGCGTGACACACGAGACTACAAGGAGTGCTCGCAATTTGATGAGCCGAGAGTTCGGAAAATTGCCGATTTCTCGGTGTTTGCTCCCCAAGTCCGAATTAATTCGGGACTTTAAGTCCGAGCTGATCACACAGCTCTTTTTCGGCGCTCCGGAGTCTGAAACCAAGTTCGAGCCTCCGAAACGGTTCTTCATCGCCCTCCTCGTTCTTCATTCAGCATTCTGTTTTTATCCCCTACCTCAAGGGCTGGAGCTCCGCCTTCCTTCCACCCCACTGACTAATCGTACTCCCGGGTGACCAATGACGAACCTTCCATGTTCCCAGTGGTCAAATCCAACCGTGGGGAAGGTTCTTTGGTTTTGCCACCACCGGGACTATACAGGTGTGACATGAAAGAGTACCGATAATCTCCTCAAAGTCGACCCCATATGCGCTCTCTGACAGGTATTGATTCCTGTGCATTGTGGTCGCTTTTCTGCGTGAAGCTATTACTCTTGTGAACGTCTCTTTAACGACCACCAGGTGCAGCTGTCCTGTGGTCTGCGGCTGACATGAAAGGAACTGGACTCTCTTTCTCGTGGGAACGGTGCTCGCGGGAAGGGAAAACATCACAGTAGAAAGGGAGTCTGTTAACATGTCGTCACAGTCGGGGGCGGCTAGTGCATAGGGACTGCAGCACCCCCAACTTTTTCCATTGTGTAAATTTATTTTATTTCGCATTTAATATTTAAATCTATCCACAATCTATCGCAATTTTCCATTGAAAGATTTCGATCTTCAAATAAGCCGCTATGAAAAACTGAGAAAGATGATTCGCAAAGGAGAAAGTGACATAAAGTAAAGGAGATCTGAGGATCGTTTCAGCACCGAATTCCGCCTGCGCGCATGCGTAGTTACACAGCGCAGGCTTTCCCTACTACGTTTTTCAAGCTGAATGGGAGCTGTCCAGTTCGGCAGCACCAGTTGAGCGAAAAACAGAGTTTCAAACATTTTACCACAGAGGAAATATTTTTCGCGAGCTAAAACTTTGAAAATAAGTAAGAAAATGAAGGAAAATTAATGATAAACAAAAATTTAATTGAAAAAGCTTTTTATAGTAATTTGAATGAAATTTCTTGCAATCCAAAGGATATTTTCGATAATTTTTAGCTAAAAATGGTGATGAAATACATACGAGAAATTGCTTTATAAATGATTTCAAAATTCCAGTTTAACAAATTTCGAGTTTAAATTTTTTATAAGTTTAAAATTTGTATTATTTTATTATTTAGTATTGTAAGTATATATTAGTATTGTAAATTTGTAGTTATTTTTAAAATTTGTTAAAATACTTAACTGTTAGAGGAGAAAAATTTTTATAAGTTTACTCTTTAAATATAAAACTACTCGAAGTTAATGAAAAGAAAAACACAAAATATAAGTGCTACAAATATGCAAAAAGCAAAAGATTGCACAACACGATCCGCCACTGGTCATTTCATCTATTTCACTGCACATTGTCTTGGACTTTGCTGTGATGCGACATCTTTTTTCATCCTGCGAGATGTACAATGGATTCCAAAATTAAATAGGCGCAGCGATCCTCACTAGTATCAAGTGAGGACAAATAAACTCCATTATTATGCTCAGCTGTTTAAAACACAGTATAAGTATCGCATGAGAACATTTATTAAGTTGAACGCAAAATACGTTTTCACTTCAGTGTGAGAAAAATGAGCTTTAATCCTTTCTGCAAAGCTCTTAACACCCCGAATATTAAAGGAATTCCCTTGCGATAACACAGCAAAGAACCACTGCAGGAGTGGAACTGTTCCTGAAACATTTTGCTGGCTGAAAATCTGCCATTTACGTTCTTGTATACGAACAGAAGTTATTGTAGTCATCAGAAAAAGAAAGAAATCGACTTCGAGGTTTTGATATATCTCCACGTTTCGGAGCTTTTTTCGTAGTCAAAAGAAGAAAACAAAAATTGTCACCCGTATGTCACTGTGATGCCACAAGCTAGAGGAGTGAAATTTTGTGCGCAGTCATCACGCAAAAATTGCAGATCTCTACAATTTCGGATCAAATTCGTGAAAGGCAATTTTTCAATCCGTTTAAATGTTTTTTTAAGCCAATCGGACTTTGGTTAAAATCGCCTTGGACAAAATTATTTCCGATCACAAGTTAAAAGTGGCATCCTTTTGTAGAGAAAGTCGATACTTTTCGTATAATTCCCGAAATAATTCATTTTACAAGAGCGCATATTGCCTTTTTCGAAATTCAAAGATATTCTTAGATTAAGTCAAATCCATGATATACGTCGAAATTATACAACAGCTTAAATGCGTTCATTCCAACTTCAAAACAATAACACCGTATTCTTAAAGTATGCATAGGGAAGATCAGACAAATAAAAAAAAATTTATTGATTATTGCAACTCCAAATCGGAGGATGTATGATAATGACGATTCTCAAACAGTTTGGCTTCATAGAGCCGTTTGGATTTTGTTTCTTTATCCTCTCTCTTTGAAGGGGAGGGGATTAACTTTCCCACCCTACGGCTGATGGAAAAAAGCTTCTTAATTTCGGATCCTGAATAGAAGAAAACGACAATGTAAGATCCCCCAAGATCATTAGCTAGTAGTGACTTTTTTTCCCACGCCATGGGTCACTGGACAGAGCAGGTGCCTCAGCGGGAAGTCCTCGTTAAAACGCCGACAAAGAGAGCCAGGAGTCCAGTCTGGCGCCAGAGGACTACTCTTTAGTGGAAGTGATGAAAAGGGTAATTTATCTCCAGCCTGAGAAACCGCTTGAGACAAAAGGAAAGGCCCAAAAAGGTAAGGAGCCAATAATGGCTCGCTGAGGTGGACTCCACCTACAGAATTGACGGGGATTTGTGGAGAGACTTTCTTGACCGCACCCCAGTGGGGAGAAGATGAGGATTAAAAAGAGAAGAGCGAGGATGGAGGGGAGATTTTTCGGAAGAGAGAGACGAGCAAGGGCTCGATTTTCTTGGTGGTGAAAAGATAGACTTGGGTCGCTGAGATCTCAAGTCCGGTCGACGGAAGACCAACTTCATTCTTTTAGGCCACTCGTAGAAGTGGGCCTGTTTTGGTTATGTGACTGAGCACTGTATAGAAGTGTACCAGATCTGTAATCTTCTGTACCTGAACTTTCATTATATATATTTCGTATTTTTCTCTTATTTAATCAAGATCACTATTCAATAAAAACTCTTACACGCACGTGCTATAAATAAAGAGTATTTCTTGGCTCTAGACCTTCCTCCCCAGAGTCTTTGGCTGTCAAACACGTTACAACAACACGCGATTATTGCCCAGAAGAACCGGCTCAATCCTAAGGTTTTAGAGCACAAAAATGGTTACTTAAAAAAAGAACCCTCCGGGCAGCATATTTACAAACCCTACCCTGATAGAACTGAGGTAGGAAATCGGCCAATACCATTGGCTACGAGGGGCAGTGACGTCGGTTTCAGCTCTCGCACGTAGCGTACGGCAATCATAACAAAACAAGAGTCCTACTTTTCTCCGTTTTCCCACAGTTGAGCACAGAAAACATTCTTCCGTGGGTTGCAATATTTTTAAAATATCATAAAAAAATAAAACATCCCACACTGCAAGAAATTATATTAATGAAAAGTCTAATGATAACAACTTTGTTTGAAGGGTATTAACTAACAGGTTAATGTTGTTGGTTTTTTTTTTACTTCATTCCAGTGAAAATAATTCATTTGATGTTTCAAAGTCAACTAATTTAACTATAATTAATGCCAAATAATAGTAAAATTATTAATTATTACTATTAATAAAACGAAAAGAAGGATAATCGCTAGACTAAATAAAATTGCTACGTGGGTGCGTATCGTAGAACAAAATTCGCGAAGCCCAAGCAACGGAAATCTAAACTAATTCAAAGTCCACATTCAATCGCTTGTTTTGTTATAATTTCCGTACGAGAGCAAAGAACGACGTCATTGGCTCTCGGCGAAGAGAGCCAATCATATTGTCCGATTTCCTGCCTCAGTTCTATCAGGGTAGGGTTTGTAAATATGCCTTCGGGCACAAGGGATATATGATAAATTATCACACATTAGTAGTTAAGACGGGATTGTTGGATCCTTGCGCCCCCCCCCCTCCCCAAGCAAAACCGATCCTGACGATTCTTGAAAGTACCGCTTCAATCTTCGTTTCCTGACTGTACTCGCGTTGGTGTGGGGTGCCAGCTCAAGTGTAGTCCTCGTCATCTGTCCGTCCGAAAATAGCCCTCGTGTTGCTTCAAAACGGGACGCGAAGAGTGCAGTTCCGGCAGCTTTAGACAGAAATTAAATTACTTAATTTCTAATTAAATAATTTTAATTAAAAAGTACTTTCCTCTTTTTCGGAGTTATTTTACACAAAAAGTTTTCCATTGATTAAAAAATACAATTTAAAAGTTGTTGCTAAATTAATTCAGGATTAAAAAGGTTAAGAGAGACTCGAACCTGCGTTCGTTACAATTTAATTTGATTAGATTAACATGTCATGTAGGAAGCTGCGCGAGGGCCATTTTGAGACGTGGTCGAAACCGGGCAGACGCTCCGTCTCCAAATTTTCATGCTTCGTCAGTCGGGACGTTTTATCCCAATGAAATGAACGGTGACCGCGTACGTGTCATGTCAGATGTTTGGTGGAATCTGTTTCGAACTCGCGCCCCTCCGGTACGGAAGCTGATACCCTGCCATCAGCCACGGACCCACGATTTCCACCGCATCTGTCATGTTCTTGGGTAGAATCGCATCATCACTGGCGTGTGTTGGAAAGTCATAGTAAAACTATATATATAACTGTACTTAATTCAATGAAAGTTCCTCATAATTAAATAAAGTTGTTCAATTCATTCAGGATGCAGTTTTCCAGTCGTAATCATTTTCAGTGTTTTGTGAAGGGGAAAAAAATAGAAACAAAATCAACATCACACTTATTTATTTATCAAATGCCATTTACAATGAAAAAACAATTCCATTCATACGTCTGTGAACGATACAAAGGCCATAAATGAAGCAACTACTGAGATCGACGAAGATCGCTTCAGCGTGAATTACATAAAATCAAGCAAAGATCATTTAATATGCAATGTTTAAACCACAATTTCATATACAGTTCAAAATAAAAGACAAAACATATATATATATATAGTGATGTTTTGGACTACAATTCCATCCAATAGATAAATCTCAAAGACACACTCTTCTTCAAAGTACAAACACACACTTGACATCATTTATGCATAACGCTGAAATATTTCATTATAAATAGGAGGGAAAGAAACGCACCTTAAGATTATTTTCATAATAGTGTGTAGAAAGTATAGTCTCTTTTTCAAAACTGTCAGTTTTCATACATATCTTTGAATTTAAATAAATACAGAAGACAATTTAGAGGCAGGATACATGATCAATTTAAAAAATTGCACGGAATAACAAAATGTTGCCTTTCAACAATACTTTAAAATGCTCACATCTCAACAATATTTGTGACATTTAACTGCCACAAAAATTTCAGTCGCGTTTCATAAAAGAACCATTAAGTAAGGGTTTCATCCTTCCCAAGTTCTTGTTCATCATTAATGCTTTAATAAAGCAACAAAGCAGGCTTTCATATTAAACTTAACAGATGCACAAACTTGCAATGAAGCATTTCAGCACTGCACTGGTTAAAAGAATGAAAAAACCCCACATATAATAAAAATTAATGCTTCAAGATCTATGAATGATTTTCAATTAAATTGGACATTTTCCGTCTCAATCCTTAATATCATAAAAATTATTACTAAAATGAATTTTTTAAAATACTTCTACAGCATGTATTGGCACAACACTGTCTAGACAGCAAAATGCCATAGGGAGCATGCCAATTTATTTGATGTGAAAGTTGAATATACTACACCCACACATAAGTTTAAATTACCCCTTTCTATTGAAAGTTCAATTTTAATTATAATCCAGAAGTCGATAATACCCGAAATAGTAATACTTTTATATTTTCACCTCATAAAATGGATGGGATAAGCCAACTAGCATAATTTGGTTGAGAGAAATCTTTTCATAATCGCTTTTGTATAAAATTCTCTTCAACTGCAATAAAAAATATATCAACATTGTGTTAATTTTATTGCAAATACAAAACAAAAACGTTTTAAAAATTTATTAGCACCAACATAAAAATAAATAATTCAGTAAAATTTCACAATTAATTAATGAAACTAATAAATGACTAGATTTGTTTAACTAAAAATAAGACCAGTTTTCACAAAGGATAATTTTTTCCCTATACATACTAAGTACATTTCACCAGCATATTATTGCGCAATAACAGAACCTTCTTGCGAGAGAATGATGAATATGTGATTCACACTCGATCAAGATATGCAGTTGAAAAAATTTAATCAGTTATGAAAGGCTTTCAGCATTTCGTAACTGATTATGCATAATCACTATGCACGAAAAGTACAGAACTAACAACTGTATATACACAGTAACGAATCATTACATTACGAACACCGGCCTAACAAGCAGTATTTATCTGATAAACAGGACCCTTCTGCGAGGTCAACAGATGCCCGTGGAGAGTTTGATATAAAAATACCAACAACACGCTCTCTGATTTCCGTACATTGTAGAATTGTGGACTCACTTTGAAACCGTGGACTCATTTTCCAAATCGAAGGTTCTATTAGAATCCTGAACGACGAATCTGGAGGCTGGAGCCTTAACAGAAATTCAAACCATTGTCTTGTGCTCGTTCTTGAAGATTCTGACAGTGAGACAAGTAGCATTAACCTATTGCTAACAGTCCCGCAATATACTTAACATGAAAGATAAACAAGATCCAAAATAACATCCAAATGCAGAGGAGTTGCCAGATGTTCCGCAAGAAAATATCGCCTACATTAAAACACCTCAAGGGTCGCATTGTTTCTCTGCCATCCCCTGTGCCAGCATTCCAGGTAGAGCCACCGGGCTGAACAGAAGAAGAATCCGCCCCGACTGGATTCAGACACTGCCGATGGACCACTCTCGGCTTCCTCAAGCTCACTGCAGCCCGCCTGGCTATCCCGAGTCCATATGCAAAAGGCAGGAGTTGTTTAGACGCTGAAATATACTGTACTACTGTCAAACTGGGGTGGGCGAGTAACGGGCAACAGCCATCCAAAGGATCGTACACAGCACTACACCGCGCTTTGGACGCACACTCATTGCAGAAGAAAGGAGAAAACGTACCTAATTTCCAATTCAAACCACGATTATTTATTTTTTTTATCAGCTTTTCCGATATTTTCGTGTCTCCAACAGTGCCCGAATAAAAACACGCCTACGGATCTATTTTGCGTCCTTCTCCAGACTAAGGCTGGTCGTCATGGCACACAATTCAGCTGCGCGCGCGAGCGGATTGAGCCGACAGGGGGTCTCCGAAAACATCACATCGCGTGCGAACACGTACTGTAATTCACGAAGAATTCCTTTAATTCTTAGAATTTTGCATTTTTTTAAATAACTGAAGATAATTCACTTTTATATTTATTAATGACACGCAATAATTGGTGTAATTTGAAATCATTAATGTCCATTCAAATAAAATCAATGCGTGGATACGCACATAACTAAATCACTTTTACAGACACGTCAATATAATTTTAGTCCCCCCCCCCTAAATTTAGGAGCTTTAGGTGAACTAATGTTGAAAAATAGGGTGTATATTTCTCTACCACGAAAGGATTTTCACAACTGGGCAGAAAGGAAATGGACGGTTATAAAATTCAAGAAACTGTCTCTTCAGAAGTGCGTTATCGGTGAATGACGCGCGTGAAATCTACATAAGAATCGCACATCCTCGGTCCATCAGTCATCATCCATGGTCACATCAGTGGACGAAGACACTTCGTTCATTTTTGGAGAAACCTCAGCCGTGACTGCTGGCAAGAACCAAGCCTTCAATCCGCCCCTGGTCCCACATATTCTTCATAAGCACGCTGAGACGGAAGTTATTCGAAATAAACACCAAGGCCACATCCAAACAAGATTGAATATTGTTTTGCACCAAGCGAACATACACGTAACACCTTGTAGAAAAGAAACTTAAAAAAAAGCATTTCAAAAATAACTTAACAACCCTTGGGTGATAGACATGCGTATTCACAGCAGCAGATTCCCGCACCGTCCGTCAGAGCGCGCCGAGGACGAGCCGCTCGAGGTTGGCGAGGAGGCGCCCAGTGAAGACGCTCGCCAGTCATTCCATGCTCGCGTGGTTCAGCTTCTTGAACTCGGCCACCTGGGACGCGATGTACTCGAGGATGTGCTTCCCGTCCCGCTTGTCGGACGGCAGCTTGTCCGTCACGTTCAGCACGTCCCCGCACTCCCGGATGAAGTACTCGACGTCCTCGTCCGCGCACTTGTTGGTCAGCTGCGCCAGCCGCGCCTTCTCCGTGCTGAACGCCTCGTCCAGGTCGAAGAGCTCGAGGGCCGGCTTCTGCAGCTCCCGGAAGGACGGGGGGAACACCTGTCGGGTGAAAGAGAACACGGGACCGTCAAGCACTTCGTTTTCATTGGAGTCTTTACTGTCCTGCCGCCACGAGAAAAACCCCGAGCAGGGTTGCCTCAAGTAGACGAGTCGAAGAGAGGAGGGAAACGGGTATGAAATCAACCGCAACATTTGGCAAATTAAGCGCACTACCGATAGGCGAGGAATTCGTTTCCGACCGAAGTACAAAGCGAAATGAGACTTTCGCCGGCTCTATCTGCGCCAAATGATAAAGCCCTTTCCTTCACCCCCAAAATGTAGTGGAATATCCCATTTCCATAACGACCGCAACCGGCATGTCTGGTGTCTGGGGTTTTTCTCGTGGCGGTAAGACAGTAGCTTCTTCCACTTTGGAACGAAGAAAAAAGGAACGAAATTTGTTTTTTTCCCCGCGGCCCCAAACGGACGCATAGGTGAAAAAATAAAATACAACAACGAAAGCATTAACTGATCAGAACTGAAAAGAAATTTGAGAGTCTTTATATTTTGAAAACATTTAAGAAATCATTTTCTTCACAGCGGCTTTCTGATATACTTAACGTTATGGACAGGGAAGCACCCGACGCGCCGCCACGGTTTTCTCGGTCCCAAAATTCATACACTCGATCCCGTTTATTGTGTTGGATATACTTCAAGAAACCCTTACGCAGACTGCAGGAATCAAGACAGTAATATTAATGAATAATAAATTGTCTGCAAGAGCCTAGTTTTGGAAGCTTGATCTTTAAGCGGCAGAAACTCTATGAGCTTGGAACTCACATTCCAAGTCATACGTCATAAAATAAATAAATAAAATAAAAAAAATACAGAGGTACAATAGAGTAAAACATGATGATACTGTAATCCTTAATTCAAATGCGTACAGCACGATCAATACGGTACTCTTCCCATGGAGTAAAATATTTTTTGGCAACTCCTTTGAAAGAAGAGGATGCATCCAAAAGAAAAATTTGCAAGGGTAACAAAAAAAATATTTATCGACATTAGACAGAAAATACAATAGTTTATTAAGAGTACTTACTTACTTACCGATCACTTTTCCACACAATCATCCAATCTATTTAGGCATTTATCTGAACGCAGGACCAACTTGTTTATCCCGGCTTGGTAGAAATCAAGTCCCTGCCCACTGAGCCAGTTCTCGACAGCTGTTTCCCACCACTGTCTGAAGAGAAACTTGTTCCATATAAGTGTTCCTTCAATTTCGAAAAAAGGAAACAGTCCCTGGGCCATTATGAAGCCATCCAACGCAAACGCACTGGCATGTTGAGTGATGGTGTCATCCTCCTGCATGACAGTATCCATACTGCTCGCAAAATTCAAGAATTGCTGCGTTCAAGTGGGAAGTCTCGAGCCAACCCCCATACAGACCAATCTGGGTTCCAAACACTTATCTGGAACAAGATTCCTTTCAGAGACTGATTTGAAAACAGCTGCCGAGAACTGGCTCAATGGACAGGAAGTGATTTCTGCCAAGCCGGGTTAAACAAGTTGGTCCTGCGTTCAGATAAATGCCTAAGTAGATTTGGTGATTGTGTGGAAAAGTGATCGGTAAGTAAGTAAGTACTCTTAATAAACTATTGTATTTTCTGTTTATCGTTAATAAATAATTTTTTATTACCTTTGTAACCTTATTTTTGGATGCATCCTGGTAAAATAAATTCCGTATCAGTTTTTAAGTTGTCCAAACTGGTTCGACTGGCATGCATGGCAGCCAAAGCCGGTCCGAACTTCGCACCATGAGGGCGGGATTATCAAACAGGCAAAGTAAGAAACTGCCTCGGGGCTCCGATATCTTTTTGCGCTATTTTTAGGGAAATTTAATTTTTTTGCTCTCATTTAATTTGCAAGGGTCGTGCACTCGAACTTATTCAAGTATCGTTTAAATTTTGGAGTGTTATTTAACAGGGGTGATTGTGGCTTCATGAAAAAAATATCTGAAATTTTAGCAGGAAAATTATATGTAGGGAATGGATATGTATTCATTCATTACAGCGTGGAATCAACTTTTGCATGCAATTTTTAATATGCTTTTTTCACATAAGAACTTGATTTAATTTATTTTGTCTTAGTTCATGAGTTTTCAATAACATTCTATAACACAAGTGAGGTAGTTATTCTTAGTTATGGTATTGCAATTTCTAAAAAATCATTTCTCAGCATAATCCAAAGTAAATTTTCCACAGTATGGATTATAATTTGTATAGTCCGTAGCAGAAGACGAAATTGCGTAGAAACTACGGAGAATCCGTAGAAGTTTGAGTCTTTGGCCCTCTTAAGTTTTAAAAAAATAGATTTATCAGAAAATACCGGAATTCCGGTATTAAGGATGAAGAAAATACCGGATTTCCGGTATAATACCGGAACACAATCACCCCTGATTTAAGCAACATTCCTAATTAATTACCTTTTGCCAATTTTGCCGTATGTTGTTTTATAATTCTAAGAAAATTCTATATAATTTTAAAAAAGTCCAATGCTATAAAAATATAGTTTCGATTTTGTTAAAAAAAATTTTGTAATTTTTATCCTTATCTTGTTTAAAATTCCTTTTAAATTTAAATTTTGAATATTTTTTACACGCGAGATATTGAAACCCACTCTCTCGAAAGTACTCCGCGGCTAAATGTTTTGTTATCTCGGTTTGTCCAAATTATAATTAATAACGAAATTCAATTAAAAATCAATACAAAATATCAGGTTTTGGGGGTTGGGGAGTTCAGAAGCCTAAGGAACCCTGCAGGCCGCAGGGCAATTCGGCCTTTGCAGATCTCTAAATGTAGAACACACATAAATGAACAAAGAGAACGAGCACATACCTTCCCCTATGGAAATGACTAGCAGTAACCGCACGGGGTTCTCTTTCACATTTTGAATGTCAGCAAAATAAAAACTACTTTGCATATTTGACAATCCGGGCCTGCTTAAACTTTTTCGGGAAAAGAGACTATTTTTTTAAAAAATCTCAAAATTCAATCAAATTATCAAAAGTGAATCTTTACTGCCATTTTTATTCTAAAAATCGTCGTTTTCGCTTACTTTTCTCATTTTTAGACCCAGATTTTCTTAATTCGAATTATTGCGGTTCCGTCAGATTCGAATCAGCCAAGCTCCACCGTATGCACAAAAATCATTTTCACTAAAGATCATAAGATCAAGCACGTATTTCACTGTCTTTTCAATACTGGAAAAAAAATCGAACTAACTTAGTAGTACCAACAACACTGCATTCTGCAGAAATTGATCGCAGTAAAACCCCGTTAAACCGAACTCGGATTAACCGAGCCCCGGGTTATCCGAAATACAAGAGACACGCACTGTACTCGCGAACGCGAGAGCGCGCTAGAGGAGAGGCGACCGAAAAACCTCATTTTAACTCCAATAACCAGCAGAAGCGCAGAGACTTTTGAATTCGTTTCCACAACCAAAAAGATTCAAGAATTACACGCTGTAATTAGATACAAAACAGTAATAGATGTCCACGGCTTAACCGAGAAAATCGTCCTCCGAAACGGCTCCCCCAGGGATGGGTAAAACATACCGGTTTTTTCGCTTATTTTTTTGGTCCCGGTTATTTCTTAAAAATCCAATAACCGTGTAAAAAACCAGATCGGAAGATGAGCTCGATTTTAGGTTCGATGAGAGTAAAATTGACCAAGTTATGAAGTTTTGAATTTCATCACCTTAGGCCAATCGACGACAACCGCTTCTTCGAGGCGTCTGTTGGTTGGAGGATTACTGAAAGAGTCTGTATGAACAGATAAATATTGACAAATGGAATGATTTCCTGTGAAAACAATATTAATAAAAATGTTTGTCTACAAACGGCTCTGTTTAAAAAAAAACCCCGAAAACCGGTTATTTTGAGCGGTTAAAACCGGAGGTGACCGGTTATTTTCTCAATAATCGTCATCCCTAGCTCCCCCTTCCCTTCAGTTCGGTTCACCGGGGTTGTACCCATAGAGGAAAGATAACAAATAGAGAGAGCGAATAGGGTTGTAGGAGTGTTCCAACACTGAGGCACGCGAACGTTGGCAGAAACGCGCGTTCCAATATCCCTGGAAACCTCCGCTGCGATGCTACTCCTATGAAGTAAGCTTTACCTGCCTGCTTGTCGAGCTGTCACTTTTCAGAAAAATGGTTGTTTCGTGCTTTGTTTATCTGAAGATTTGTCAAAGGTGGTCATTTTACATTTCATTGGTAACTTATCTGTATAATTTTTATTCTTAGAAATATACATAAAATTGTTTTAAAATGATTTCGAATGCGTAATGCGTAGTGCTCATGCTGCAACATAACTGTTATTTTACTTCGTATAATGCTTTTAAAGACTTTTCTTTCTGGAAATAGTGTTATTCATAACTTAAGTAATAAGTACAGAAAAGCCTAAATTGACAGATTTGTTCTATCACTCACTAACGCAATTAAATCGAATGTTTTGCTTGCTTCTGTACAATGGCAGTTACAATTGAAAAATTTAACAAAATTAATTTAAATATTAATTGAAAATAAAATAAAATAAAAACTATTTTTTGCATTAAATAGAAAGGCGCATATGCAGCTACTTCTAATGAAAAACAAAGACAAATAATAGAAAAAATATAAATTTGAATTAAAAAGAAAAATAAATATAAGAAACAGAAAAAGTAAAAAAATTATTTTTCCTTCCTTTATATTTCCTTCTGTTTATTTTTCTTTTAAATTCAATTTTAAGTTTTTTTTATTATTTCTGTAGAATGGCGCAGTTTGGCAAATTCTTTTCTGAAATTAGCAGTTTTTCTGGAATATGCATAGTTTGTAATTCAAACTCTATAAGAGACTGTTTATAAAGGAAAAAAAATCCAGGTTGTTATAATTCTTCAAAAAAAATATGAAAGCTAAATTTAGAAAAAAATTATATAGTATATCAGTTGCTTTTAAGGTGTTTCATAATTTTAAAATCGTAAACTTGCATTTGTTTTCATCCTAATGCCTGCGGTGACTATTTTATTTATCTTGCACGACTATTTTATTTATCTAAGTAAATAAGATAATATTTTCTATCAATGAAATTGTAAACTATTTCATTAATTGATTTCAAATTATTTACAAACATTTCATCTTCGCAATGTTTAATATATGTTTTAAAAATTTTTTCAATGCCAATCGTAATTTGCGTTTTATTTTTAGATAGTTTATCTTATGTGTGACAGAACGAATTTTTAATCGCTTTTAATTAATAATACCAAAGGAATGTAATGAAGATTTACAAAAAAAAAAAAAAAAAAAAAAAAAAACTAGAAGAATAAACACCAAAACAATTCTGTTAGGGTTATTAGTTACTTATTTTCATCAAATTTACTTAATACAATAGATAATAAATAATCAATATATTATTTTAGATAGGATATTACTTGTGATTTTCTTTTGTCTGCATGCATAGCAAAATTTTAGTCCTATAATGTCTTTTATTGAAAAGTAAAATTTTGGAATACAAAATAATAGAACTATATGTATTGTAATGTTTTTCATCATAATTTCTGCTATAGCTTTAAAAAAAATAATGCCTATTAGTATATCACTTTTTTAATTGTTTTGAAAAAAATTGTATAACCTTTAAGTGTTTTCATGTAATATTGCTAAAGATTTGTAATTGTTTTGTAATTTGCTTACGTGAAATAAACATTTTTGTTTTGTGGATTGGTTTTTCATAATATTTCTTTCAGACTACACTACAGTTACAAATTTATATTGTTTTAAGATATCAGTATTTTATTTCGTATTTTAGAAACTAGTTGTCTTCACTGTTATTTCCTTCAAGCTTAAAATCATTAAGTTTATAAAAACGATATTTAAATATATTTCGTTTGATTAATGATAATATAATCCATTTAATAATATTATCAATAATTAAATAATACTGATAAAATTCAGGACTTAAATTATTTAAATATAATTTTTTTAAATAACTGAAAACCTATATTCGAGATAAATTCCTTCTCATATATTTAATTTTATGAAATTTTTATTGCAAAATTTAAAAAAGTCCGAAAATTTCGCGGTTTTTTCAAAATGGCGGTGTCAGCGGAAAAAAATGGCGAAACTGTGGAAATCAATCAGGGTACTAACCCGAACAACATATTAAAAAATTAACTTTACGCTAACTTGTGTATCTATTTTCTACTCTTTCGCTGGACTAATATAGTAAGTTAGTTTTCCTTCAGTAATTGTTCAGCCAAGTGCTTAAAACTCGCCAAACTAATGATTGAGAGCCAAACCATGGTAAACATGAACTCTCGGTTCTCCCCTCAAAGTTTCTCATATGGGTCCCCTCAGTGTGGCTTTGTTATCAAAGAAGCGCTCTCTCTACGTAGTATCTTATACTCTAAGGTTAAGGTATCTTATACTCCATGAAACAAGAAGGACATTTCGAGGCAATGTGTCGAGGCGACTTACAGCTGGCTGCAGGGGCGCCAGAGGAGTCTCGAAACGAGGCATGATCAGCTTCAGAGGCTCGTGCTTCATGCTCAGCTCCTTGCAGGCACTGGTGAGAGAGAGACCAAGAGATTAGGGTTTTAATAAACACATTTAAAAACATATAGGCTCATTGTGGAAACTACTGTGCAGGTTCCATTTCTGAAGGCTGGAAGACCTGGCTTTAGCTTGAAAATTCACCTTCTCTTTCAAATTGTTTGCGACAGCATGTTTCAGATCAAGTTTTTCATGAAAGCAATATAAGATATGAAAATAAAAAGAAGTCGTGTACAAATATTGATACAATTTTCATTTTACACTTTCAAAAAAAAAACTCACCTGAAAACAACTTTTACATTTTGGAGTACTTTTCATAATCTAAAATACTGTCATACAACTTTAAATAAATGAAAACATTATATATTCCTTATTGGCTCAACATATATATAAAAAAGTTCTGAGCCCACTCTCTCAATGCAAGGCAATTCAATACACATGTTGACCAGTTTCTAACTTTCAATTCACCTAAAAATTCTTAAGCTATCTATATTCTCATTCAATAATATAAACAATGCCTCGGAAGAAGAATATTACTTATGAACGCCAGAGGTTATTTTTGCTTGTGCAGCAGGAAGGACAATCTGTTGATGACTTTATTACGGAGCTTCGAAACTGTGATTATGGTTCTCTGAGTGATTCCGTTTTGGTAGATCAACTTGTTCGAGGGCTGCGTGAATCAAGACTTCGTGAACGCCTTTTGCGAGTACCTGACTTGGATACAAGTATTAAAAAAGCAGTGGGCATGTGCCGTGCTGCTCAAACTTCTAAGCTAAAGGCTCAGGTTTATTTTACGGAAGACCGAAGTATGGACGCCATTAAAAGGTTCAAGCCATCGCTGGAGGTGAAACCTAGAGATACCGGTCAAGCTAATAAGTTTCGACAACCTGCAAAAAGACAGGAAAGTAGCAGAAGAAAATGTCAGTACTGTGGGAGCCATCACGTTCCGGGTAGATGACCAGCTTATGGTAAACAGTGCCAGAGCTGCGGGAAGCGGAACCATTTTTCTCGTACTTGTAAATCGAAATCCATCAACCGGGTATGCCAAAATAGCTCAGTGGAATTTACCAATTCCGAAAACAGATGTAAGTATCCACCCGAACAATTCTTTGTTAGTACTGTGAGAGCTGATTCTATGTCATCCTCTTGGCAAGCTATTTTATTGATTAATGATAGACCAGTAAATTTTAAAATTGACACAGGAGCTCAGGCAAATATAATTAGTAAGAAATTATTAAATGACATTTATGGGTTTGGAGTTAACGTGCGAAAAACTTCCGTTAAGCTATCAACGTATACAACGTAAACCATTGAGCTATTAGGATGCACTACATTACCTGCGAAAAAAGATTTAAACTCTCCAGTTATTCATTTAGATTCTTTGGTCACTAAAAATTCGTATTAACCAATTTTAGGAGTAACTGCCTTTGCTGATATGTTAGGTTTGATTAGGAAGTGTGATAATGTAAATAGCGTAAATTGTTGTAAAAGCATTTCTAACTTATGTAATTATAATCACGTATTTGAAGGATTGGGTAATTTACCAAGTAAATATTGTATTACCTGGTGTGAAAACTCAGTTCCTGTTGTTTCTGTGACTAGAAAGGTTGCATTTTCTCTTTTAGAGCCCTTAAAGGCTGAACTTGATAGGATGGTTAAGGCTGGAGAAATAGACAAAGTGACCGAACCTACAGACTGGGACAGTCCATTAGTTATAGTTCAAAAGAAAAATGGCGCTTTGCAAGTTTGTTTGGATCCTCAAAACTTGAATAGATCTATTAAGCGCTCTCAGTACAATTTACCCACATTTGAGGATATCACAAGTAAATTGGCAGGAGCCAAATATTTTAGTGTTAGATGCCGTTTCAGCTTTTTGGCAAATTTCGCTTGACGAGGAGAGTTCGCGTTTCCGTACATTTTCGTCTCCGTTCGGAAGATTTAAATTCTTGCGTATGCCATATGGTATTATGTGTGCGCCAGAAAGATTTCAGAGGGTAGTGGCAGAAATGCTAGAGGATATCCAGAATGCAGACATTTTTTTTTTTTTTGATGATTTAATTGTTTGGGGTAAAACCTTGGAAGAACACAATGAAACATTGGAAAAAGTTTTTAAGCGATGTATAGAATTTAATCTGAAATTGAGAAAGGAAAAATCTCAAATTTGTCAAACCCGCGTTACATTTCTAGGTCACTCATTATCACCAGATGGTATTGCTGTTGATAAAACAAAGTTAGAACCAATTCTCAGTATGAGTAAACCAGAGGATAGGCAAAGCTTGCATCGATATTTGGGAATTAATAAATTATTTATCCAAGTTTCTTCCAAACTTGTAAACATCAATTGCTCCGCTTAGAGAGTTAATTAAGAACAATACTGTTCGGCATTGGGATCCTTCCTATGATAAAATTTTGGATCGGGTAAAAGAGCAAATTACGAAATCCCCGGTTTCAGCATTCTTCAACCCTAGGGTTGAATCTGAGATTGTTGTGGATGCATCTCCATTTGGTTTAGGAGCTGTTTTACAGCAAAGGGGCAAGCCTATTGCTTTCGCTTCATCTACTTTGACTCCAGCGCAGCGTAACTACGCTCATAT
The DNA here is from genome assembly GCA_013235015.1 of Araneus ventricosus. Taxonomy (NCBI): domain Eukaryota; kingdom Metazoa; phylum Arthropoda; class Arachnida; order Araneae; family Araneidae; genus Araneus; species Araneus ventricosus. The sequence goes on along the minus strand of BGPR01006079.1, from coordinate 26,968 downwards.
TGAGAAAGAACTTTTAGCTGTTGTATGTGGATGCAAGAAGTTTCACCAGTATGTCTATGGAACTAAATTTAAGATTTATTCTGATCACAAACCACTGATAGCTATGTCTAAAAAGCCTTTGTCAGCCATGAGTTTGAGGATGCAACGGTTTTACTTGCAATTACAGTGTTACGATTATGAAATTTTCTATAAACCCGGTAAAGAAATGTTTGTGTCCGATACACTTTCAAGGGCACACTTAATTAAAAACCACTTTCCAACCCCTGAGGAAGACTCTTTAGTTTTATCTGTTCTAGATAGTCTACCAATTTCTGATATTAAGCTGCAAGAAATAAGCGATGCTAATAAAAGTAATCCTACAGTGCAAGAATTAAAATCACTGTCAGAATGTAGTTGGGATAGCAGTAAGGGAGTGAGTTTATCGGCTAAAAAATATCTGAAATATAAAGATGAACTGCATTTTGTTGATGACTTATTGTTAAAGCTCGATTTAATAGTTGTGCCGGAAAGTACGCGGAGAGAGAGTTTGGAACAGATTGCATGAAGGACGTTTTGGTATTGTTAAAACTATAAGTATGGCTCGAACATGTGTGTTTTGGCCAGGGACATCTAAAGATATCAAGGAAATGATAGAGAAATGTCCAGTTTGTGCTAAATTTCAAATTGGTAATGCACCGGAACCTGAAATGCCACATGAGTTCCCTACTTCACTATGGGTCAAAGTGGCTATAGACGTCTATTTCAATGGTAAAAATTACGTAGAGGTAGTAGACTACTATTCAAAACTTATTTGAAGTGCAGTTAATTAGCAATTTACAAGCTACAGTTGTAATACCCGCAATTAAATCCATTTTTGCGAGACACGGTAACCCTTAGAGTTAATAAGTGATGGTGGACCGCCGTTCAATTCCCGAGACTTTGATTGTTTTGCTAAAAATTGGAAATTCAAGCATGTAAAGGTTAGTGCTAAGTATCCTAAATCCAATGGTCAAGTAGAAAGGACCATACAGACTGTGAAAGAAATTTTTAGAAAAACGTTAGCAGACTCTAAAGATCCCTATTTGGCTTTGTTGTTATACCGAGCTATACTCCAGGTCTTGGATCTACTTACTCTCCAGCTGAGCTCTTAATGAATCGCAAACTTTCTGCAGTCTTACCAAGTTTGTCGATACATAAAGGAGTCCAAAATGAGAGTTATTACAACTATCAGAAAAGGCTGAGAGATAGACGTGCAATGATTAAATCTTATCTTAGGACTTTACCCGAATTACGACCTGGAAGTTCTGTGTTCGTGCGAAATAGAGTTCGTCAATGGGAACCGGCAAAAGTTTTACGCCAGAACGAAATTCCTAGATCTTATCGTATTCGAACATATAACGGAGAAGTAAGAACAAGAAATCGGATACATTTGAGACCAAATAAATGTTCTGACTTTGCGTCTTTTAAGAATTTTACAGGTTCTGAGGAATACTCTACCAGTGATGCTATTCCAGACTCTACACCTACAGTAAGATCTCAAGAGCCAGTTGATGAGCCTGCATCGAATTTTCAGTCTAGCCAAGAATCTAGTTCTTACGAACCTATTTCCAGAAGTCCAGACAAGGGTCCATATCGAACCAGATAAAAGTTGTAAAACCACCTAGCCGTTGTTACCAAGTTTTAATGTTAAGTTTAAAGTGTAATTCATAATGACGCAGGTTGGTTTATTAATAACTTAATGTTCTATGGAATTGTTTGAAATTTTCTTTGTTTTAAAGAAAGGATCGTGCAGTGTATTCATGCGCGACATGATATATAAAGGCTGTTCAGAGCATGCTCGCTCGCCTTCCATTTAGCTGTGTTCAATAAAGCTTGTTGTTGTTCTAACTACGGTGTGGTATCTGCTTCCAGACCCAGGCTCATAACACAGCAACTTCTAAAGTTAACAGAAAAAATTATCAACCAACAGTCCCCAACATCAACTTACTTCTAAACTTGGGAAAAGGGAAGCAAGGAAATGATACACAAAATTATCAGAATCGCAAAATGAAAGCATTTTTTTGGAAACCTGAGATGATAACAGCAAGACCGAAGACGGTTCTTTGAAATGAGCATGACTCGGTTATCGTAATGATAGCTCAAGACAACATACAAAATCCTCATTTTGAATGTAAGCAGGAATTTCATCAAATGTGAAGCATAAACAAAATCTGAACTAAATCCAAAACTTACAGATCCAAAGTGCCTACGACCTCATCTAACATAACTTCCAAGCCTGTTGCAACGAAGGCAGTCCTCAGTGAAATTTGTTCTGCAGAGAAGTAACAAGAGTTTCTTCCACGAGCATGTCTAGGGCCAGTTACCACTGACAGTGCACACTAATGAAAGCCAATAAAAGGTCTGATCGCGACAGGAGTTAGAGGAGATTCCGGGTTTTTCTCGGTGTCTCTTCTGTACCGTTAAGGGTAAGGATAGGCTCTCATAACCAGCTCCTTTAATAATGTAGGGATTACTGAGATCCAGTTATGCAACTGGAAGACTTCTTTCTCCAAAGGACACATTTTAAGATATCACTTGTTTTTCACCCCCCCCCCTCATGTTGCTTATTTCCAAAATTACCACAGCATAAGTGCTCTGCTGTGCAAAAGATTGCAGTTGGTTCAATTCTGTAGCTAGGCACAGCTTTCAAGAGTACTGCTGCCCTTCGGATTTTGGGTCAGGTACAAATATGAAGTTGGACTTTCAGAAATAACAAAAAAATACATAAAGAAATAAAATATTTCATTTTGAATACAATATTTATTCCAATTTAAATAGTAATATTTCGCTTATAACACAATTAATATACCCTCAGGCTGTGCTCTTAACCAGCATTATTCAAAAACTGGTAGACTGATGTGTGCTTTAACATTGTACTGCTTACTGTAGTCGGGCTGGCTGCTGGAGGTTTCCCTCCCAATGAAATGCACATGTGAGCATGATCCCCCTAAAAGTCACCTAAGAAAGCAACCTATCCCCCTATTGTATATACTAGGTGGCTATATACCTAGGTGCAACAAGGCTGCTTCGACTAATAGAAGCTTCCCTCTTTATCATATGCCATTGACTCATGGACTTGGCATGCATGACCAAGAAGTAGTATTAACATAAATGAAAAATAAGATTAATATAATTTCATTTCATTTACTTTAAAGTTTCAGCAAATTTATCTAACTTAAATATGCCATTTTGGATCTTACATAGTTTTTCGTTATTAAAACGATGCTTGTGCTCAATCTGGAAATGCATTTCCTGTTTGGTGAATTTTTTTAGGACATTCTATAATCAGGGATGAGATTGGCAAAAAAGCAAAAAGACTGAAATCATACGCGAGCAAAACATTTGTACCATAATTTATGCGCGAAAGATGTTTTAAGAAGTAAAACATCAGAACATGCAACATGATGAAAATATTACACTATAATAATTAACAACTTAATATTTATAATTCAGTATGTATAAATAAGAAAAAGAATATCAAATTATTACTAAATCATTCAGATTAAAAGTTGACAAACAAGTGTAACACATCAGGGCATCAGAAAATACAAAATTAGACATTAAAACGTATTTACCACCTGCACATTACTGAGATGCAACATTCACCCAACAGAAGTCTGAGAAGAATTATATTTAATAGTCTTTTGATAAAAGTTAGCTAAGAAAATAAATAAAAATAAGGACAAATAATTTTTTTTGCTTCGTGCAATTGTGTAAAGTGCTCTTTACACACTTAGTGCTTTTGTGTAAAGTATGCTCTTTATAAATTATAATTTCAAAAACGGAAGATAGGAAGGGTTCTTTTCTTTGTATAAAAGCGGAATTTGCGGAAGAAAAAGCAAATTTTTGCGGCGGGGGAAAAAAAAAGGAAATCTGGAAGGGGGGTGGGAACCCCGGAATTTTGAGAGGAAAAAAAAAAGACAAAAAAAAGCGAAATTTCTCCAAAATAACAAAAAAGCAGAAATACGCAAAAAAGCGGAAGAATCTCATCCCTGTATAATGGAAACCAACTACATATGCCTTTACAGAATACTTATATTTTTTTTCACAGAGATCATTTCCATTAATATCCCCATTGTTGCCATCATATTTTAGTGCTAGATGCAAATCCATAAAAATCATATAATATTTTCTTCAGGTTTTTAATTTGGTGTATTAGTATAGTTACAATGTTTCTCTACATGACTGAATATCTCCTGAATTGAAGTTATATCTTGATCTGCTATTTGTAAAAAGAATCCTCATGAAGAATTAATTTCAGAATCATTCACAAAAGAATCCTCTCCAAAATGGCGATTCCTTTTCCTAATTCTATTTTTCTTAAATGAATGGGTTCAAAATTGCCCCGAGTCAGCATATTCCAGATGATTAGATATAAAATGCAGTATTTTCCACGTTGGAAAAATAACTTAGCATTTATTTTTAATGCAGGCAATTGTGATTTTTTATTTTCTTTCTACGATTTATTATTTCTTTTTTTCCGTGTGCATGGTGATAAGGGGGAAAAACCAGGCTAGATTTCAAACTCTTATAACAATTTCTTCTCTACACATAAGGCAGCTCAGTTCGGGCTTCACTAGCCTATGGTCATGTGTTCAGTTGGCCAACCTTATGGACAATACCGTTCGTTCGCATTTGCTATCAGTTTTGGAGACCGAGTTCTGTTGGTGCAAGTCCATTGAAATTTAAAATAAAATCTATAATCTCATTCAGAGCCTAATACTGACTGATCGGAAGATTCGTAATATTTCTTAACACTTTTTTTAACGTTCTATTGACACCAGACACAATGAAAAACAACAAAATAACAATAACCCGATTAGCGTTACATAATAGCATTTGCTATTCTCATAACATAATAGAAAAATGAACAAGCGATACTTCTTCAAAAGGCCTCATGAAAATGATCAAATTTCAAGGCAGATTTTTAATTTATACATCCATTCATCTCAACTCCATTGTTGGGTTCACACCACAGACAGCACTGGTAAAACGTGCATCGCTGTATTTATATTTTTGTTTTAAGAATCGTGAACCTGGCATTTTCCATTCAAGTTTCAGTTCCGATGTAAAAATTCAAGGATAGTGCGTTTGTGAATAAAGGTCTATTTTCAATTTTGTAAAAGTGGTGTCTTGGTTTAACTACTTTCTGTTGAGTCAGGGACTCAGAAGGATGTCTGCTTAACAATTTTGAATTAACATCTAGAACACTTTTATTTTTTTAAAACGTTAAATGAAATTTAGCAGAGATTTTGGTGAAATCTTGGTTTGCTCTAACATCCACAGTTCCATCACTTCTAATCAAATCAAAGTTTGAAACGTCCACCAAACGTAAAGTAAATATACATTTCGCAGCAACACATCTAAATACGAAGCACACTTACTCCAGAACTTTGGGCAAAACTTTATTGTCAAACTGGAACAAAGCCGTGCGAAAAAGCACGGAAGGATCGCTGGGAATTTCATCGCACTCTTGAAGGCAGGAGAAGGTGTGTTCCGCCAGTCTTCCAATGGAAGGAATCATGTGGTAATCAGATACCTACAAGTAAGAGGGAAGACAATAACAAATGTTAACCAAGGCATTATATTGCAATACTAGCTGCCTTCGGCGACCAGCTCGATCGCCGGAAATAAAATTTCAACTGAATCTCTTATGCATAATTTTATATTCATGGCTCCCTTAACAAAGTAGTTTTAAACTTCAAATTGCTATAGACATTTAACCCACATTCACACTTGTTCTGTTCCTTGTCTACGTTAACGTAAAATACGCATTTGATTTCAATATTAAATTGGCGCATCACATTTTACGTCCAATAGCATGCCAACTGGCTTACAACACGCTGATAAAAAGAATTACAACATAGCAACGATAATCTTTCAGTTCACTGGATTATTTCATTATATATCTTGAGGACTTCCTTTACAGATTTCACAGAAAAATTGATGAAATAAAAGAAGAAAGTAAAATCCAGTCAGAAATTTTCATAGTTCTCAACAATGGAAGAGTAACACGCAATTAAATATTTGTTTAAATAATGAAAACGATTTGAAATGTGCTGTAACAATGAAAAGAATTGTTGTAAATTATACCAAATAATATTTTTGTAATTTATTAAAATTAGAGAAAAAATTGCACGACAACTTAATAGATATTATTGAAAAGGTAATCTTTTGCACTTTCAGGTGAATTAGAAATAGTTTTTGTGCTTCAATATGTTTGGAAGGTATTAAGGAAAAACACCGAAATTTCGCTTAATTTTCAATAATTAAAATTTCAAAAAAGGGCTCCTAGGTGCGCATTCCCACCCTTTAAAGTATGTTCGTGCCAAATTTCGTAGTTCTAGGTCTCCTGTAGAGCGCCAACACACACAGACAGACAGACACACACACATTCTCCTTTATTATTAGTAGAGATAACACAATTACAACAATCTTAGACATCCAGATAAAGGTTATTGTTACAAAGTAGTAAAGTTGATTCCATGACATGCTAATCTTGGCGAAAAGGTTGGCGACCATTTTGGCGACAAAAGAAATTGTCTAGAAAAATCCTGAACTGTCGTCCTATCTCTACTGGCAGCCAGTAATTTCATGAACCTTCTAGAGATTACATCACTTCCTATGTAATGACGTCAGCTCCTGTTGAAAAGGTATAAAAGCAAGCTCTCAAACCAAGAGTAGTCAGTTGTAGTTTGATCAGCAAGCAAGCGGGTGAGGCGAGAGATTCTGAGTGCTATTGAAATTTGCCGTAATTGAGATTTAATGGAAATCTCTGTTGTGATTATGTACAAGCGCTGATTTGTTACCAGTGCTATGTTTGTTTTCCTAGAATATTTGCAAAATAAAGTTCTTTAGTTTTTCATCCAGCTTATTGGAATGGATTCACGAACACTCACAAGACACATTTTGTTACATTATTATATTCACGATAATGTGGTAAATCTCTAATACTAATAAAGATGAATGTCTGTCTGTGTGTGTCTGTTGGCGGTGTACAGAACAGACCGTAGAACATAGAGCTACCAAATTTGGCACAGGTATACTTTGGATGCTGAAGATGTGCACCTCGGAGCCGTTTTTAAAAAATTTTAATTCAAATTTAAATTATTTAAAAATTAAATCAAATTTCGTCGTTTTGTGCCAATAACTTTTGAATGAATTGATTGAAAGAGAAATTTTTCATGTCATTTTAAAGAGCAAAAAATTATCTTTCTAATGATATAGTTTTATTATTGTAGAAAATGTTGTCTATTTTTTATAAATTTTTAAAGTCATCGGAACTTTAAGGTCGCTGGTTGCGAGAGTAGAAATTGACGTAGGGGAGGCGGGGCATAGCAGCTGTAATGGCTGCGAGTATCTGCAGAACAAAATTATTATTGTTGTTGTAATCGCTTCGGCAGTTCATATTCTAAAAATGGAACGATACAAAGAAGATTAGCATGGCCCCTTTCCAAGGATGCCACGCAAAATGGTGAAGCGTTCCACATTTTTAACACTGATCTGAGAAATGCGCTTAAGCTCCTATCCTTAAAGAGTTTATTCTAAATCTAAAATTAGCCAAAAAAATTCTTTGAAAATCTCCTTAATAATAAAGATCACTTCATGTAAATTGTAAGTGCTCCAGATAAATTTTATATAAATAATTCCCCTCTTTTCAGCATTCATTGCCCCGCCCCCCAATTTTTTTTTTTTTTTTTTTGCCCATACTCCATCACAACTCCTTCAAACATTCCCTCCCACGGGCTCGGTGGCGTAGCGGTAGCATATCTTTCTTCCATCATTGCACTTTGAGTTCATGCCGCGCGTGAATTTAGCCTTCGTCAGTGTCAACAAATAGTCGTTTCCCCCTGTTTTTTGCATACCTAAAAGGAAATATTAGATTTTAATTCTTCCAATACTCTCATTTAGCTTTTTCATATTTTATTTAATACTATTTTCTCAGTAATTTTTAAACATTTTTTTTTAAGTTTTAAAATTCTCACCTAAATTTTTCTGAAATTTACAAAATTCTTTCCACAATGTTATTATCGACGATTAATTAAGCTTAATAGATAACTTTAGAATAGTTTGTTGTTTTGTTATGCACAAAATAATTATTCAAGATTTGATTTTTTTTTTCATGTATTTCAATTCACTATATTTTTTAATTTGTAAATGGATGTTTTTGTGACTAGATTTAAATGGTTATCTCGAATTTAGTTTTGCGCCTCACAAAATGTAGTCAATTTTCTCTTTTTTTCACAGAAAAACTTTATTTAGTTATTTTGAGTTTTAATTAGTTTAATATGTAAATTATTTTTAGCTGAGAAATTTATTTATTGTACATTTTTCATTACTTATTATCTTTTCCATTTTTTAAAAAATCTGTTCACTTATCATTTTTTAACACTTAAATATAAGGGATTAACTCAAAGTCCATTATATGCAGAAACATCCTGTACATTTTCGTTTTGTGTATAAAGAATTAAAATTCAGTCATACTAACTAACCTGTTCACTGTTTGTGTTTTTAAATTTATTTTTTTGTCCTTATTGCAATTATTGCTTTCAGCTTACAAAATTGAAATGTTGAAAATGTCAGCCTTAATTGACTTATTAGTATTAATAAAAGACTGGCGAACCAGCTGGTCGCCGTAGGCGGCTAGTAGAAAAATAAATTTTTTGTGCAAAAATTATTGGATTTGTATCAGAAGACAAATATTTGCTGCGATTCAATTTTTTACACTTTACCTCTGGATCGTCGGCATCTATAGCATTCAGCTGCAAACCAGAGCTCGTCAAATGATTGAAGATCACATTCTAAAATAGATTTAATATAAGTAACGTAGCCTAGTAATAACTAATGCAAGAAAAAAAGACATTTAGAAGAAAAAATCGAAGTAAACACAAGCTGAAGTACAGAGATACTTCCCCCCCCCCCCATCTGTTTTATTCAACACTTTCTAATAACTAGCATTTAACTATTTGTTAATACTCGAATAAAGTTTACTTTTATGATTTATTTCATAATATTAATTATTTGTTTCATGTAAAGAAGAAACACGTTAACCCAGTAAAATATTTCAATGTTGCAAAATTCAGACTTATACACATTGTTTTAAAATAATTTTATAAAGATGCAAATTTTAAAACATTCATTATCCTTGTCCAGTTATTTCTTAAGTGTGAAAAAGGACATGTGGCAAGCTGCAAGAACGAAAAAGGGTGGAAGAGACTGCAAATGATGAGAGCTTTCCAACAAGGGGTAACATGCGCAGGTTGAAAGACAATTTTAATTTAAGGAGGGGGGCAAACAATTACATTTCAGCTCATAACTTCTAAGCAATTGCAGCTTTAAAAAAAACTTAAGTACAAAAATTGTTCGTTAGGTAAGGCAATAATTCGCCTAATTTGAATTTTCTTTCTATATGCAATTGGAAAGGAATTATGGGGAAATTAAAATTTAACCCCCCCCCCTTGAGCTAGATAGCCTATCTAAGAACTCGGCCAAGATTTTCACTATCCTTACAGCATTTTCCAGGCTGATTAAAATGAAATCAAAATTACTCCAGTTATCGTGTTCACAAGATGACATGAGCAAAGCGTTATATAATATATATATATATATATATATTTGTTTCCTTAAAACTTGATCTTTTTTAAAATTAGTTTTTGTTCTCCTGAGAAATAGTTCAAATTTTTATTCATAGATGGAGCTACTGGATAGTTTCTAGATCGTTGATTGTTTTGTATCTATTGCGTCATTTTTCTGCTTGGCTTGCTTCTGAAAGAAGGTAAAATTTTTATCTTTCTTCTGATTATGGATAAAATTTTTGATTTATGTTCTTTATTTGGTAGCCGGACAAGATTTAGACCACAGGAAGGAATAAATTTTGACTTTTTTGTCGTTCCTTTCCATAGAAAATCTTGTTCCTTTTTGAACTAAAAATGGCGTGTGGTTTCTGATGAGTGAGCCATTTTAGTTCCTTTTCATTTTGAATAATTTCTTAAAAAATTGTTCTTAGTATTGGTAAATTTTGGTTTTTCTATAGTTATTGTATTTTTTTTTTTTAAATTTCTATTGAAGCAATTACTTTTTGCTGCTGCGTTTGCACACAAAAACGTCTATTATTTTCATTATTTTTCATTTTATCATTGTTTTCTTTTAATTTATATATATATATATATATATATATATTGTGACAAACTCGTCTTGTGGATGTACGTTAGGGTGTCCCAAAAAAATGAAAGTCGTTTGTTTTTTTCGCATACCCTCTTATTTTTTTGCTTTTATATCAAAACAATTATAAATAAAGTTTCATGCAATTTGAACCACAGCAACCCGTGCCGACTTGCATCTAAACGTGTCAATCAGTACTTGTGTACTTAAGACAGCGAACGCTGGCACGTATGTTTTGCGGAGCACAAAGCAGCTGCAAATGGTAAAGTGTTGTGGTAGTAAGTGTTTGTATAATTTTTAATCAGTGAACAGAACATGGCAGTGGAATTTCGTAATTCTAAAAAAGTGATATTTTTAATAGGGGACATAAAACATCAAATAACGGGTTCAAAACTTCCCTCTAATGGACAAGTTCTCGCAATTTTGTTTTACAATATTCGAGAAGTGAATTTAACTGTTAATGAAAGTGCAAATCTCGCTATTCGCGAATGTATTTTGGGAAAAGGCACGCATATCTACCAAATTGTGTGAGGAAACTTGTTAACTTGTATCAAATTTGGGGAGACTTACAAAAAAATGCAAAAAAATTATAAGACTTATTAAAGCGGCGACAACAAGAATTTGTAAGTAATTTATGCAATTTGTTCTACATTGTACACGCTGATGCACTTCAATTAATGAAAATAGAGGACGATAGGATGTCCTTGCAGCGCCAGAGAGCCTGGGCGACATGGGTGGAGTGGATAAGAAACTGGCCGACAAAGAGGAAAGGACGCGACTTCGAGCTGACAGAGAAGAAATCGGCGAATCAAAGATGTTTCCGCTTCAACATCCTCGGCGTCATACGAACCATTGCAAGAAGATTCCTCTTCGAATTCTAGTGAAAATATGGATTCAGATTTCCCAACACTGATCGAAAGCACAGAACCTGGGACAAGTAAATCAGTAATAAAGAAACATTTTATTACCCCAAAGTTAGTTGTTGCATTAGACAGGTGCCAGTTAAATATGGGAGATTCTGTGTTTAAACTTGAAGCTATTATTGATGCACTTGGATGTAACATTGACGAATTTCCGATAAGTAAGTCTTCAATTCAAAGAATCCGAACAGAAAATCAACTTTGGATCAAAATTAATAAATTCAACAAAAGTTCGGCTAATTGCAGTCATGGTTTACCAGACAATGAATATTGTTTTTGAATTTTATATTGCTTTCTTTTGATGGCATTCAAGATTTCATCCTGGCTTGAATGTTTTTTTTATATACTTATTTCATTCTTATCTTTAAAGGTTCATGCACTTTTTTATTACTATTTACATTTTATATAATAACATTAAAACATAGTTTCTATCTTTTGATTTTAAAAGTATGAATAATCTTACAATTTTTGCTGGCCTTTCTTTTATATTATATATATATATATATATATATATATATATATATATATATATATGCACTGCAATAATAATAAAAAAAGCACATAAAGTGTTTAAACTTGCATATTTAAATTTGACAATTTCTTTATTTTAAATCTGATGAATTTAAAGTGCAAATGTCCTAAAATACAATAAAATGTGAATTTCATTAAGAAAATAAATTCACAAATTTAGTATTAAAATAGTCTTGTGATAATGCCCAGAGCTCAAATTAAAAGAGAAGTTTGAGGGAGAATTTTTATAAATAATTCAAATACTCTAAAAAATGAGTGTTTTCTTTAATTGGAATATTTCTGATTACTTAATTTAATAATAAAAACAGTGATTTGCAACTAGAAATTAAACTAAGTAAGAAATGAATTTGAACATACCACAATTTTTAAGTTTTCTTCGTTGTCTATATACGCATCACAGAACATGTGAGTAGAACCCAGAACAACAATTTTACCACCAGATGTCTGAAATAACATATGCAACAGAATTTAACAGCATATTTTGTACATGAAATATTATAAATTATTTGATCATTAAAAAAACACTTTATGGAATCATTTATTGAAAATGAATAAATATGTTATTAAAATTAAAGTTTTACAAAATTATGTTATAACATAAATTTAACCTGTAGAGCCAGCTTTCTGCATGTTCTTAATTGAAATATGGGATTTCTTTTGACCTTTCAGAACTGATTTAATTCCAAATTATCTAAATTCCGCTGCCTCTTATTTACATACAAATTTACTTTGCAAATGTTGGGCCACAATTGATTAAAAACTCAGAGTTCCCCCCTTACCGAGGAAAAAAATTCAAGTACTTTTCAAGGACCTTTAAAAGAAAATTCAAGGACCATAAAATTACATATTTTAGACATAAAAATGCAAATGATAAATTTAAATCAAATTAGTCCTTTGCATTTTTTGAAATAAAAAAATATGATACAGATCTACAATTCTGATGATAAAACTGTGTACCAAATTTTATCCATCCGGTTATTTAAGTTATTGTGCTCATATGAACACAGACTTCCCTGGCTCTATGAAATTTAATAACATGCATTTTGAAAACAGACTTCATTGCAGAGAAAATCGGTTATTGGTATTTAAAACAAATTTCTGTTCAAATATTTTAGTTACTTTCAAAATACATTAGGATAATTGCGGGACTATTTTGCTAGACGGAGAAATACCCTTTGTAGCTTTTTACTGTATTGTCTATAAGTTGTCTTTGAATACAGAAAGAGAGAAAAGACTGACGATTGACAACATTCTCACACAAACACCTTTTTTCTGGTGGTGGAATTCTCAAGGCAAAACCAAGTCATACACTGGTTTTCACTTCTGACCCAAAAATAATGGATGGGCATTTTGCTTATTTTTTAAGGAATCTTCAAGGACCTAATGAAAAATTAAGTACTTTTCCAGGGCCCCGAGTAAGGCAAATTCAAGGAGTTTTAAAGGAGTGCGGGAACCCTGAAACTGGAGCAAAAAAGATCAAACTAATTCAAATGATTCAAAACTAACAATCAAAGTTTTTTAAAAAATTACCAAGAATCAAAACTGACAAAATTTGATGTTTGTTCATTTTCAGCAGGGTTATGTGCCTTTCCAGAGAGAAGGGTGGTTTTGATTTGAACCGTTCAAGGTTAAAATAAGTCCCGATGCCATGCAACCGGATATTAAGCGATACACATTCCATGCACTTTTGGTAAATTGTTTTCTCAAATGTAATATAATGCAAAAATAAACATAGCAATTTCATAAAAAGTTGCAACATTTTAATTCTGGTGACATCATTCAGAAGGTATGTAATAAACTTGTTCCATATTTATGAACAAAAAATTGTAGAAAAGAATATGACATCAGATATCTTGAACTGATGAATTCGAACTGCATTTTCTAATTAAAATCTTTTTTCATGTATTAAACATATAACGTAAATTTCCTTCCTAAGCATAAAGAAATTATTATAGTTCAGTTCATTTTAATTTCCATTTTCCGCACAATTTTTTCTTCAGACAGAATTAGGAAATGAATCAAAATAACTCCCAATTGCTTTGTTGCTCAGTTAAATTAACTGAGCAATGAAGTCAGTTTTCTTTTCATCAAAATAAAAAATTAAAATTAAAAACCCCACATACGTGGCAAGGTTGATTTCATTAACTATAGTAATATAAATAGCACAATAAGTTAAAGCTATTTTAATATAAAAGCAATAAGCATTATAAAAGCAATCTCACCAAGAAGTTTGAAATAAAAAATATTTCTTTATTTGAATCAGATTTTGCTTCCGAGCTGAGAACTTGGCACAGAGAAAAACATTGCTGACATTTGTGTAATGAATCTAAGGTTCGAAATGTGCTTGGCCAATACTCGTGTTTAGGGATGGCAATTATTGCAAAAATAACCGGGTTTCGGTTATTCAGGTTCCCCCCTCCTCTCCTCCAGTTTAACCTGGAGGTTTTAACTGCTCAAAATAACCTGTTTTCGTTTTTTTATAAGATTATAAAAACTGTTTATAGACAATAATTTTTATTAATACTGTTCTTACAGGAAATCAATCCATTCACCAATATTTTTCTGTTCATCAAGACTCTTTCAGTAATCTGCCAACCAACAGACGCCTCGAGGAAGCGGTTGTCGTTGATTGGCCTAAGATGATGAAATTCAAAGCTTCATAACTTGGTAAATTTTAGTCTAATCGAACCTATCTTTCTATCCGTTTTCTTTACCTGGTTATTGGATTTAAAAAAATAACCAGTTATAACTGGAACAAAAAAATAACCAAACACACCGGTTAACCGAAATAAAAAAAAACTGTTCTCAGTTAAAACCGGCAGATTTTCCCCATCTCTACTCGCGTCCCTCTCGGAGATGAGCCAACAGCATGTCGTCATACACACGTTATTTAAATCACATAAAAAGTGCGACTCACAGGGTGTTGATAAAAGGCACAAACTGGACGGTTCAGAGGAAAGGAAACGCTTCCTGTTGACAGCACAGCAACAGCAGGCTTGGCAACATTAAGCGTCGCTCCGTACGGGTAGAGGAAAGAAAGAGCCCTAAAAAATGAGAAGGGAAAACAGTAAAAAGCGGACACACACATGTATACAGTTTACTGAATTCAATACTAATAAATAGGGAGCATTACAGAAGCAAAAGTTTTAAAAAAATTGATTTGTAATTGATAAACTGCCACATCGCAGATATGACAAACAATATGATGAAAAAAATATGATATCACAAACAAATATTCAAAATAAATAAATAATAGTATACATTCACCGTTTTAAACACAAATTGTGTTTACATATTTTTTAACTGGGACTTTTGAAACTGTTTCCATTTGTAATGTCTTTTTGGGTGGAAAAGAAAATTATAATCCAATAATCACTAGTAAATTTTTCCCATTACTCAAAGTTGGGAAATAAATAAATAAAAAGAATGCTAATTAATCTGAACAAAAAAGAAATTCAATAAAAAAATATTGTTTAGAAAATTTTAATGAAATTTTTAAGGCCAGATTCTTCAGAACAACTTTTATTTATCAGTGTGAAAGATTATGAAGGAAGCAGGCCCTGCGACNAATTTCGTAACTTTAATGTTTTTCTACATTCTCTCACTGGGGTTCGTGACCAGCAGTTTAAAAAACCCTGCTAATATAATAACCTGCTAGTTCTCAACCACTTAACAGTTTCGCTCGAACACTATTCGAGCACTGCAAAAGGGGACTTTCCCGATTTGCCTGAATGCTGCTCAGGCAGGTAATTTTTCTAAGCCAATCCACTGATTTTATCAGCTTTTACACTTTCTGTACTTTCAAATGTTTCTAGTAAATGGCTCTTGCAGTCTAATTAATGTTGGATAGCAAAACAAGTGAAAAACCAGGTTTTAGGTCAGGTTAGGTTAGGTAAATCAGTTTTTAGGTCCTTTATTCCCCTGAAAATAAAAATTATCAAAAATTAATAAAATCAATACTTGTAACAGTTTTGACTGCTGATTTGAATTTATAAAATCAAGTTGAATACAAAAACTGCCTATAAAAAATGTGCTTATTTTTGGACACAGAAAAAAGGAATTGTTAAGTGGTTAATAAACACAAATCACTTACTTAAGAATCACTTAAAAAAGAACTACTTACTGTGCATTATTCGCTTCCGATAGATTCTGTCCAGGAATGCTTTTGCCAGCAGCCGAAGTGATTGATCTGTTCAGCACACCGTTCGACACCAAGACCTCTTTCGGATGGTGGTATTTATGGTACACGGTTCGAACAACTGCATCTGCAGAGGAAGCATCCACGTGAGTGCAAGAATAGGCTTCAACACAAAACATATTCATACATAAGTTTTAGTTAAAGACTATTGAGTTATACAAAATGAAAAACACAATATTTATTGGGAAAAAACAATTCTGTTACACACCGGAAGCTTCCTTCACTTCTCTACATAATCACCTCCTACATTTAAACATTTGTCGTATCTGTCCACGAGCTTCAGAATTCCCATGTCATACTCTTCTGCTGCCAACTTAATAAGATAAGTAGTCACTGCATTCAAACAAAAGACTGCTCGCGCATTCATCCACCTTTTAATCCAGACCTTTCTCCCAGCGATTTCCATCTTTTCCTTAAGCTGAAAGAGTTTCTGGGTGGTAAATTTTTTGGAAGTTATGAAGAATTTGAGAATGCAGCAACCACCTGGCTAAATAAACTGGTGGCAGAAGAGTATGACGTGGGAATGGAGCTCATGGACAGATACGACAAATGCTTAAATGTAGGAGGCGATTATGTAGAGAAGTGAAGGAAGCTTCCAGTATGTAACAGAATTGTTTTTCCCAATAAATATTGCGTTTTTCATTTTGTATAACTAAACAGTCTTTATTTTCTGGATGACCCTCGTATTAACATTCTGTTTTGAAGCAACACGAGGGCTATTTTGGAACAAACACCTGAGCTGACACCCCCTCTCCAAACTTCTGCACCACACCAAAGGGAAGATGTTTGGCCCCCTACATATGATTTAACATGCAACAGGCCCAATACATGTTGGATCTTTAGTGGAACCCTCCAGCCCCAAAGCCTAGACCTTACCACTAGGCCACCGCAGCCCTGTTTATACATCAGACAATTGCTGAAAAATATTATATCAAATATGTGACAGAAATTGTCCCCATTTTGTTGGCGAACTTTCAGATTGGCATTATTGGTTGTTTCCAAAAATCAACTAGGATAATTATGACATTCACAAGTACTTTAATTATGTATTCAGGAAAATTTAATTGTTGATCCCAGTGATCTAGTTTTTAAATGCAAATCGTAATTTTAAACTAATTAGTAACAAGATTGGAAAAAGTAGACTTTCAATAGAAATACAACAATATTAAAAAGTTATTAAATATATCATTACATTTCTGTCAGAAATGGCATATTCTATAACTAGATGTTAATCTAATTTTAATGTAGTGGAATGTCGCTGTTTTTGGTCTGGTGCCTAGATTGGACCAGTATCATAGCTTCAATTCTATTAAATATTTGGGCTGTAAAATAGGTGTAATGTTGTAAATATGGCCCTACGTGGTTACAGTTAGAGAACAAGTGTTTTGATTTGGGTATCATCAATTAATTATTCTATTAAAAGACAAAAAGCTCTCGTGCTGTTTTAAAGTAAGTAGGAAGTTATGTAATTATATCATCAGATAAGAAATTCGTTTGGCTACAATTTAATACAACAATTTCATTAAAATATTTTAAAGATAATGTAGGGGAATTTTTTGGTTATCGTCCAAAAGTTGCCTAGATTGGATCAGAAAGTGTTGCCTAAATTGGACTGTTTAAATCGATGAGACTTTTACTTGAACTACAGGAATAGCTCAGAAAGCAGTTATCACCACCCAGATAGCAATTTTAGTTTGCAGCAATCTTTCTCTGCAAATCTGCAACAAATCTGACATGACAAGAGTGCAAGCTTGAAACAAGTTTCCAGCACGTCAACGCAAGCTTCGAAGTCACCACGTGTCAAATTTGCACAAATTTGTCATGTCAAACTATAGCAAAAACAGAGTATGAACACAACCTCGGATTAGAGCTCGCGACCTACCGCTTCCTGACCTGTCGCTCTAACCACTTGGCCAGCTAAACTCTGAGAGGAGAAGATAGATTTCGCTAATACATCGTTTGATTTGTATACGATTTATTTTAAACTGTTTTCTTGATTTCATTAATTTTTTAAATTTTGAGTTGAGAATATGATTTGAAGTCAAAGAGAGAGCGATTTTCGCTAATAACTACGTTTTGCTAGTAGAGTAAATTATGAAATTAGAGTTTAAAAGTAATTACTTTAAAATGGGACAAAATGTATAAGTTATTATTTTTCCAACAAACATTGACAGCTTTTTAGGTTTAATTTTGTTTAAAAACATTAAAATTTCAACATTAAGAAAAAGGCGATAAAGTAATAAAAAAGTTAGTTTCTTCACAAATTATCATTGATTTATTGAATTAATAAAAAGAAGGACGGTCTAGGAGATGCTATTAAAAATCGGATGTTTTTTAAAACAGAGAAAGGTCTTTCTCCGTTTTAGTGTCTCTTAGTGTGCTATCATCTTTGCAGCAAACTTGTTTTGCAATCGTGCTGTGAATGTGTCACGACACCTTCACAGCAAACTTGCATTGCAAGGAGGGATGGCGCTACTTGTCTATTTTCGCCGTGGCAAACTCGTTTTGCAAGCAAGGGTGGCAATTCTGCCTGGTTAATTTGCAGCAGTTTTGCTAAAACATCGACGCGTCAAATTTGCCATGACAAGGTAATATCAAGTAAAAATCAAACTTGCTGCAAATGTACATGCTATTTGGGCACTAGTAGCCCTCATAAGTTGGAAGCAGAACAAGCCAAAGCAAAGACACTAAAGTCATCAAATGTTAAAATAAATAATAAAAAAAAATCCCAAGCCTGCATGATTTTATATCATACATAAGGAAATAAAGGAAGAACTGATGCAGTGCATAAAATGACATACTTGGGTTCTTACAATGTGTACTAATGTAAATTGGAAAATCAAAAATAAATAAATAAAAACTTTAATTGTGCTTAAAGAAAATAGGAAGGAAAAACTTTATGAAACCAGTGGTAAAAACCTAAGAAAATAGTTTCATTAACTAAACCAATGATGCAATTTTTTAAGCTAATTTTTCCCTACTTAAATGTATTTCATAGAAAGGTAATTACATTGCTTCGAAGATAAACAAACAATTTATTTTGCATTAAAATGACTTCTCTATCACCATACCTTTAAAAATGTCCAGGTGCCTAAATTCGTAACTCTTCCCTACTTTGTTTCCTGCGAGTAGGCTTATGTTCCAAATAATTGAAAAGTATTTTTCTAACTCATAAAGATATAAATAATTATTGTTATCTGCCAATTTCTTCCATAATTGATAATGCCTGTAAAATATTCCAGCTTATTTTGCTATTTAATATATTAAATAGATTACGCATGAACAAGTAAAAACTGTTACCATTGTTTACCATGATGCCTCGTTCTTCTAAAAGGAAATTGATGTTTGTCTGAAAGCTTTTCTCGCCACCTTCGCCCATCGTGACAAAAATACTGCCACCTTTGTCAACGTATTCTCTCAAAATATTTATCTGTAATATAATAATAAAATTAAGAGTTTTTACAGAACAATGGGCAAGGGACAATAGGAAAGTATAAAAAATATTACAGACTAATTTAATAACAAGAGATGAATTATCACCAAATTATAGGGAAAAGGCATTTAATCAAGAAAAGATCAAACAAGATTGTATGCTTATAACAATGAGCTTAATTTTTACAATATTGTCTTAAAAATCAATGTCTCATATCAGGCCAAAATTTAGAAACTATACAGTAAAAATAATACCATGAATTTTTTTTAAAAAAGACAAATTTTGAAATTAAAAATTTGAAAAATAACAAAGAAAAAGAAAAACAAAATAATTTTCTCTCAAATGTTTAAATAAATAATAATAACAACAACAGGTGCTTTCCTAGATTACCTAGTGGCCACTGAGGGGGGCCCCCCCCTCCTGGGAGTGCCAGGATAAACTAATTTCGTGCTTTCATTTGATTTACAAGGGCCATGTACTGGAACATATTCAAATTGAAATTAAGTATTGTTTGAATTTCAGAAGATTATTCTTATGGCTTTTTTTTTCAGTGCAATCCTTTTTTTTTTTTTTTTTTCCCTTTGTAAATGACGGACTGACTTATAACACTCCTGAATACAAAAAAAGGAAGAAGCAGAAGAAGTAAACAATAGTGATGACAATACACCTTTTAGGCAACTTTATATTTGAGTATTTAAAATGTATTTAAAAAATTTGTAATTTTTTTACCACTTTGTTTAAAATTATTAAAAACTTTTTTATACACAAGATGCTGAAATCAACTCCTTTGGAGATGAACTGCAATTAAACATTTTGTTATTTTAGCTTATCATAATATTTGTTACTTAGAAACTGTTTATATAGACTGCTGCTTATTTGTTATATTAAAATCAATAAAAAAATATCTGGTTTTGTTAGAGGCAAAGGGGGCCCCAAACTTGCATTGCCTAAGAGCCCTTACAGAGCTTAATGAATAATAAAAAAGAAATCACATTCAGGACTATAGAAGCATGCATAGAGATATATATTTAATATATGCTTTGACAAATCCCTGTTCACCATTTTGTATTTGAAAACACAAATTACAGAATTCTAATGCTATCTGCAATTTTTTATTGTAAATTTGCATTTAATCATGTTCATAAAATTCTGCCAGTTTAAACAAAAGTTTGAGAAATGCCAGCATCATTTAAGCCTTTCTTTTTTAAATTTAAAGCTATGACAAAGCAAAAAATTATTTATAAGTCAGATAAACATTTTTAACACAAAAAGATCTACATTGCCAAGAAGTAATTTATAATCAATGAGAACATCTTCAAATACCTACTTCAGTTACAGTAAATTTCTCACGCGGACCTGGTAGAACAAAAACACCTGCCTTTGCTAAAAGTTCTGGTGTAATATCTCCTTGATTGCTACAAATAAAAATAATGAATTTAAAAAAATCATTGCATGAAATGTTATCATTTAAACTATTTATACAGTGTCAAATTAAGTAACGAGATAAAAAGGCTTCTTAAAATAAGTTGATGAAAAAGCAATACTCACTTGTAAGTTTTAAAACCTTCCATTTTTAATCTTCTAGAAAGAATAGAATAACCCTCACTGAAAGTAAACATCTCATTCTTAGATCCATCATAAATAATTACTTTGCTTTTAGCAGCCATATCCTCATCAAGCTAAAAGAAAGAGAAGACAAAAGTAACATGATTATTCAGTATGAATATAAGAGTTAAATTATTTTAAGCAAAAATACAGTAGTTAAATCCTTTTTCTGGTCAATTCAGTCTGTACAGCAAACTGGAATTGAAAAGAAATAATTTTTTTTTTTCATTATTTGCAAGTCTGTGACTACCGTATCTAGTTAATACCCTGGTAGATGTTTCCTTGTCTTTCTGCTCAGGATTTGGTTGAAGAAGAATGTCATGCCTGTTTCTGGCGTTAAATCTTTGTTTTACATTTCAATTAAACTTTTGATACTTTTAAAGAAATGAATGACAAGAAGATGTTGAGCAAAATAATGAACTTTTTCATTGAGTTCATCACTCATATTTGTATATATACACATAAAAAAATGGAAAAATGAGAAACAGGGTTAAAAAAAAGGAAAAAAACACGAAAAGAATATTTTGGAATACTAGCTTTATTGCCTGGCTTCACCCTAGATAGATTCAAACTCATTTTTTATTTATAGTAATTAATTTCATAATACAATATTTTCAGTCTCTTGTTAACCCGGGAGAACATGCTCTACGAAGAGTAACATGAAGATGCACAAGGGGGTGTGCAACACCCCAATTCGTTGTTTTGTTACTTAAGCAAAACTAGCAACATTTTCATACTATACCTGTTCCAAATTGTTCATGTAAACAGTTCTAGTTATACAAGAACAAATTTTTAGACAAAAAATTTAGTAAATAATACATTATATTATTCAGCACATTGCGAACACATGAGAAAAGTATATTTCTTACATACACAGTAAAGAATCCTCAATATAATAATCGTTACAATTTGGATAGAAAAATACAGATTCTAATTTTCTTAGGTACACAGGAAACAATTTTTTTTAGAAATCAAAATAAGAATTTTGATGGGCTTTTCTTTAGATCCAATAAACTTAGGGCGTAATACACTTTTACTTTTCAGAATAGTTTCTACAATTTTAAACTTTTCATCCAATAGTTTAATTTTTGTGAAATCGGATAAGACATGTACCATCTGACTACAGTCACATTAAATCCAGAATAATATAACTTTGCATCAATCTCTTGAAATTTTTTCTTACACTATTATCCAGTTTAAAAGTCTTGTACCTACAAAAATCTCAAATTTAGAAATATAGAATGTTCTTGAATCCAATTGTTTACTCACTAAAACTTAAACAGCGAGACAACAATATTTTCTTGTCCCTAATATGATCCCTCAATTGAACAAAGAAACCTGACGTGAGGATGCGCAAGAGGGTGTGTAAAATCCCTTACGATAACTTCCAACAAAAAAAAATTCTTAAAATAAGCTCCCACTGTTGAACGAGACCATAAAAGCAGCTAGCATGGATTTGGCTCATTTCAACTAAAGAGAAGTCGGTATTTTTTTCACATTTTACGTGGTGTGGCGTTGGACACACCCTTGTGGGTTAAAAACATTGGAAATACAAATATTTGCTCTATTACAATCAAGCCATAGCTTGCCCAGAAATAAGCTGGAAGACACAGTGAATGCAAGTATATGCATCATTATTTTAAGCTCACTTATATGATGATTTTTATTTAAGTATTAACCACCTTCAGTGACCATCTGGCTAACCCTAACAATTACCATATTAAACGTAATTGTTCAGTAAAAACATATAAAATTTATGCAATAAAGCTGTCCACTGAAATATTTTCACACTGAATTTCTGAACCATATTTAAACTGTTATTTTTAAAAGGTAAAAATAAAACAGAAGATTCAAACTAGGCAATGACTACTATGATTAGAGAAAA
The DNA here is from genome assembly GCA_013235015.1 of Araneus ventricosus. NCBI lineage: Eukaryota > Metazoa > Arthropoda > Arachnida > Araneae > Araneidae > Araneus > Araneus ventricosus. The sequence goes on along the minus strand of BGPR01006079.1, from coordinate 4,217 downwards.
GTTTTCATTTTCAAGTTGTATATCAGTTTGAATTTCAATTATTACACATTACTAAATTAAATCTAATGATAATAGAAGTGCAAGCGAATGCTGCTTAAATACAACTGAGTTTCTTGTTACTTTACGAAAACAAATTAAAAATAATTTCATTTTCAAATGAAATCAGTAAAAGAAATAACCAAAGGATCATTTAAAATAGAAGATAAAATAAAAATAAGTGGGACACTCAGGAGCATTTAAATCAAATTCAGGACACAGAATCAAAAATTGAAACTCTCTGGGATAATTTGCTTGGCATCTCTCTCTCTCTCTTTAAACACTATTATATGAAAGAAAAAAATTGGGTTCCTAATAATTGTTACACTCCTTTCATTTAATTTCACCTAGAAGTTGGAGATAACCGAGTCAAAGTGATCTTACAGAATGTATTTTTCAACTGAATATAAAATCCATAATTCAATTAGAAAGAGAAATAAAATTTTATAACTCATTGGTTTCATTTCTAAAGTATCTTTTGCATGTCTCGATTTATCTGACAAATAAAAATAACTGCCAGCTAGTGATGCAAATAATTTTAAAAAATAACAAATAACTGCCTAGTTTAAGTTAGAAACAATTTATAATCCTGACAGATATGAAAAAACCAAGAGAGTTTTAGTCATTGCAGTAATAAAGAGATATACTTAAAGTATGTAAATTCAAGGCTTACTTTACACTTTATGACAATCTAAAACAGAGGTTCCTAACCTTTTTTCCTCCCTTACCCCATGATTAGTCTTTTTGTTTTTGAGTACTCCCCTATTACCAACATATTACTATATTTACTGATATGTAATGATTTTATTGAAGTGTCCAATGACTTGTGTGAGATAATTTTTTGGTTACGTTTTGATTGTTAATTTTCTAAAATATAAGTTTAATTTTCTATTCAAAAAAATTTGTGAAGTTATCTTTAGAATGGAATAAAGATATTATTTTTAAAAAAATTCCGCTGTGAAATATGAAGCTTTATTAGTATCTAAAACACCATTTCGACAAAGTTCGTAAGTGTCCGATCACTTTTGGGAGACACTGTACATTTGGTTACTATATTTACCTGATTAGTAGCAGTCGGGGTCATTCTGAAATCAAAGGGTTCATCAAGAAACAGCTTAAGATGCGACGTGATAAATCCACATAAATTTGTCTATGCTAAATTCATAAGCTGATGTTTTACTAATAATTGTAAGCAGATAAAATGTGATGAAGAGTAATATTTATAGTTTGACAAATATTAGAAATTTGTCATGTTTTGTTGTCTTGGCGGTTAAGCAAAATATTAAACAGTTAAGAATAAAAATGGGGCATTTCAAAACTATTATTGATGCTTTTAAGATTATATCAATATAGTTGTTAAAACCATCAATAATATTCACAAATACTTAGAGTCTTTTTTTTTTTCAAATTCCTCAACAGTAAAAATAGGTATTTAACGCTCTCATACAAAAGTCATGCTCAAAACAAAAGTTAACCGATTACAAGAAGTGAATTCTAAACTTAGAAATTTGATTTTAATTCGTATTTCATATTCTTTAAAGTTAGTCTGAAGGTTTGATTACTATGATATTAATGTCCTCCCTGCCGGTTTTCCTAACAACTTCCACTTCAATTTTGCAACTATGGAAACCATCGAGATATAGACGGCGCTATTCACCAAACAGCGTGTTAGCACGAGAATCGAGTAATCCGTGACCGAGCGTTGATTCTTGATCTCGTGAAATTCTTATTCCCGAACAAGAGTTACTCGATCTCTCGGTATCGGAGCCTACGTAGGACACGCCCCACTCTGTGACGTAGAGTACCTGCTATTCCTGCCCCCATCATTTTCAAAGTACATTTGCATTGGTCTAAATATGTCACATGATTATCAGCTGATTTTAGCGCCTTCTAATGTTTGTTTTGACTGTCATGCAAATTTTGAATATTTTTGTTGCCTGAATTTAGGATTCTCGAAATAAAATGTTTATAAAAATGTTATTCTTATCCATATGTTTTTAGCACATATGGATAAGATTCGATTTTCAGATGTTAGTATAATTGTATCGAAAGAGAGATTTATAGTGACAATCCCATATAAATACTTGTATATTTCTGTGTCTTGATACATTATTAAGCAAGTAGGTTTTAAATTTTCATAGTATGCTGCAATAAAAAAAAATATTGGTATTTAGATGTACATTAGTGAATATTTGTATCGTAAATAGTTTCCAAATAAATTCAGCTTTTACTAAAGCCTATGTAACAATATTCCTTAAACAAATTGCAAAACTATTTCATTAACAAATATATAGATTGAAAATATTGGAAAGAAGAAACTGTAAACTGCTCATGTGTAAACAAAAATCAGACTAAACGTTTCTGAAAAATGGAAGAATTTTTATGAACACCAATACCTAATAAAACAAATAATCATGCAATCCATTTATTATTAATAAAATGTTATTGCGCTAGAGATATTTTTTGTAAGAACTTCCTTCTCTCTTTATTTTAAAAAAATTAACAGAAGTATTTTATTACATTAACATATTTAAAACTTGTTACTTGTTGTAAACATTAAATTTAGCAAATTTTGATTTTCAACTGAATGAATTACTGGCTAGTAACTGTTCAGAACATAAACATAATAGTCTTGACAAATCCAAATAAGAGTAATGAAATAAATTATTGATATTATTTGTAAGTATTTTAGAATTAATATTATCTTTACATGAAATGTATGCTTAATTGATGGATTTCAGATATTTTAAACTGTCCAAATAATCAGATAGATAGCAATTGTTTTAAACATTTCTATCACAATTAAAATGTAGATTTGCTTTTCTCAATATCTTCATTATTTGAGAATAAAATGAGGTATTCATTTTTTGATAAGTTGGCATTAACATTCTATTAGTACCTGCATAATATCTGCTGTTTCATAGCAAATAAAATGCTATGAAACACAGCATGCTTCAAGTTTATATTCATTAACAAGAGTAATTTAAAGTTCTTTACTACTTATTTTATTATTACAACTCGTTACTTTATGAATTCAATAAACAAAATTTAAAAAGAAGTTAACAAACATACAACAATTGTTAAAATATAGCAATTTCCTTGGTTTTACCAACAAATTTTACAATATTTTTTATTTTGTGTACTTTAGTAAGCAGAGCAAGAGGCCTACATTTAAAATATAAGGGGAAGGAAACTCAGAATGAAATGTTGCTACAAATAAAATGACTTTTATGTTAATAAGTTATTTTGACTTAACAAAAAAATTATATCAATAATTTAAAACTATTTCAAGGATTCTTTTCCTGCCAGTTTTCCAATAACAGTCCTTTTATTTTCGTTCAAGTAAAAACATTTAATTTCATATAGATTTGTATAAATAAAGAAAAAGAAGTCATCTTTTAAATTTTTTCATACAAATATGTGAATTTATTTTCTGATTTTCAATTAAAGTTCATGGTTACTTAATATCACAGATAAGAATATTACATCGAAAGGGACAATGGTTTATTATGGTCTTATTGCATAGAATTATATAAAACTTTATATTATTATGGGCCCACTTTCATCTGAATATTTGCCAAAAAAATAATGTTCATAATTCAAAGGTTTTGACAAATCTCAACAAGTTGAAAAAAAAAAAGCTTCTACCAGTCAAGTACGTACATTAGCACAATTTACAGTAATTTATAATTCTGAATAAGATTTATGAGTCCTATTGCCTATCAAAAGGATTTTCAATAACTGATTGATGATTCACATGTATGTAGCACTGGTGAATGAAATATATAAAATAAGCTGCATAGATCAAAAGAAATTTTAAATCTTTAAATGATGTAAAAGATAAATGTCAAAGCAAATTAATATGAATTGATTTCTCTGTATAATTCAACTATATACAGAGTTATATATAAATTTATAAAACTCTTTATTATGCATTCAAATTTCTTTATAAAAATTTCCAACTTCACTTATTATAAACACAAATGTTAGGCAACTTTTTCCAGTGAAATAAATACTCGATAAATTCTATAAGGAAACAACAAAAGGAATAACTTTGCAGTATATTTAATAAATAAAGATAACTATATAAGCTTACAAACATACCACCAAACAAAGCTTTTGGTAAACACAAAGGCAGTTTTCTGGATGCAGAACAGAGTATTAAGTACTACCTAAGACAG
>BGPR01006078.1:15101-84712 GCA_013235015.1 Araneus ventricosus | reverse complement strand
ATGACTAGAATAGTGATGCCTCCATTCTTTTTAACCTATTAATGCCCAAATTAATTTAAAGCTAAGATTTCAATAAATTTCAATTAAATTATGCTTAAAACATCCAGATTAAGTTAACTGTGAAGTAAAATTAAATTCAGAAAAAAAAATTCCTTTTTTTTTTTTTCATTTTATTTATTTATTCTTTTAGGAAAAAAAAAACGAAAAAATTATTTAAAAAACTTTTTTTACATAAACATTGAATATTTTTAAAATATAGTAAAATATTAAAAAATAAAAATTACTTTTTAGTTCCTTACATTACCTCAAAAATAAACCGGAGGGGGAAAAAAAAAAATCAAAAAATTTCAAAACAACGACATTTTGACTTCAAAATCTGTCTAACTGGTGGTGTATGCCTGCTGAAAACGGTTTTGGAGTTTAGAAATACCTATTGACTTCATAAACAAAGCAAAAAGGAAACAATAGAATATATTCGGTTCAGCCACAGAAGTAAAATGTAATTGTCCTACAAATAAGAAGCTGGGCGTTAAAAGGTTAAACTAAGCAATGCCTTCCAGCATGCACATACAATGTTCCCACCTATATATTACTAAGTAAAAATGATTTGTTTTAGTAGGTTCTTGGCTTGCTCTAAAGTTCACTAGAGCCCTTTTGAATCTCACCCTGTATATCTTAACATAATTATATCTATTATCTTTTAAAATAATCACATACCTCCAATTCTAATAAACCTTTGTCAGAAAATATTTCACTATCACTAAATGCATTCAGTTTGATAGATGCAGCATGATCAGAGCACGAAAGAGTTTTATTAGTGACTTTGCTCCACTGAAAATCAACAAGGTTCAGGCTTTCTATTTTGCTGGCATCCAGTATTTCTGCAGTATCAGTCTCATAGGATAACTGCCACATCTGTGATGAATAATTAGAAAAGGTTAAGTCATATAAAAAAGATTTAAAGTTTTACACAAAATCAAATACCTAAAATTTCTGCAAAAATAAAAATAAATAATCTTGCATAAGAGAAATAATTGAAGAATACATATTAGATAAATACACATCATCAGTGACACATCAGCACAACAACCTCTCCTGGGCCATGTGACTCACGTTACCATTTGACACCTTTTTCAAAATTAAATTCGATATATATGAAAAAAATATAACATTTGATTTAAAAAAAGTTTTTTACAGACCTCTTGGGTACAGTAAGAAACTAGGGATGTCAATAGTTTAAAATTTAATATGAACAAATGGTATCCAGACCCTAATTTGGCACTGTGACTCACATTACAAAAAAAAAATCAAGTTTTGTGGGTTATTGTAAACCTAGAATTACTCCTCTTTCAGCACAGCAGAGTAAAAACGAAATATTTTATACAATGAATAACACTTCCAGGTTATGATATACACAAAAATAACTTTGTACTTTTTTATTAATTATGTATATTAATCAACATTTTTAGTGTGACTCACGTTACATGTTTTTGTGACTCATGTTACATGTCCCACTTTAATCCTTGAAGTTAATAAAATATTGATTTAAAAAAATTTAATTTTGTAGATTTTAATGAAACATTACTCAATTCAATGAATAGATATATCTAATTATATATTTTAGCAAATAAATAAATTAAAATTAATAAATAAAAATGTGTAAACAAACCAATACAAATTATGTTTTATATATATTTCAAAATAAATTACAATAGTTTTATTGATAGAATTAGGATACAAATCTAAAAAAACCCTCTTGAATTAACAGGAATTGGAGGTTTTAATTTCCAAATCAAATTTGATCAAATAAAATATTTTATCTTCCATTTCCAGTGTTAGCCTTTAGGTTGTATCGTAGTTATTTCAAATTCTCCATTGATGCAATTGGTAATTTTTCCTGGGTACAATACACCATCATATTCAATTTCAGACCAATAATTATGTTTAATATTGGATAATGGTTGAAGAGGTATTTTGCTATTAGAAGATAATAAAAATCCTTCAGGTTTTTTATTTTCAACTTTAATACAGTGGTATTTTTGATGCATTGTAATAATGGTGAATTGCCCCAAACCTATTGCATATTAAGTGCTGAATTTCTTTCATTGATATTTGCTTCAGTAATTTCCTGAACATGAATATTGGCTCCAGCCATTTTAGCAGCTTGTAGAAAATCTGCAGCATTAACTACTAAACATTTAAGTTTTTTGACTTGATTAAACACTTTTTTCAAACTTCCTCCTTGTTGGTGCCATAATTATATATATATATATATATATATATATATGAGTATATAATAGAAATCCCTTGGCCCCAAAGTTGCTGATGACGTAATTAAAAAACTACCCATAAAAAACAATAAATATACACTAGTTAATTATATTCAGAGGTAGTAAATAATCATATACGGGCATGTATATATATAAAAACATCCCATTGACCCAAAAAATAATATTAGTATACATTAAAATGCCATTAAGAATACTTATCAAGCAACACCAGCTGTGACTCACATTATATGCAACTCACATTACAAAATAAGATGTCTTTATTTCCAAATAAATTATTTAAAAAAATTAAAATTGGCCTATCTATTTTTTTAGTACTATAAATAAATAGGAGAAACGGTAACAATTTTTTAAATGTACAGCTATAAAAAGTTAAACATTGACAAAATTGAGCTTTTTGTGATTCACATTACAAAAAAATTATTGACTATAAAAGTTAACCTCTCTCATTTATTTTAAAAGCAAATTCTAAAATAATACTTTTATATTTGTTTTATAGCATAAATCTATCAAAAAAGTATAATTATTCAGTAGAAACATGCTAAAACTTAGTAAAATACATATGTTTAAAATTGATTCAAAGCTCAGAAAAATTCATCAGAACATGTACTCTTGAAACAAGTCTTCACATGAAATGAAAATATTTAACCAGGTGTTGCCAGATTCTAATTTGTAAACTTCAATCTATATACAACACATACAAAATAAAGTTGAGTGTGGTTTCTCTTTTAATTTTTTTTTTTAACACTTTATTTCCAATGTTATGTGGAATTGCCCTCCTGCACATCCGACCTCAACATTGCTACATACATGCCAACATTGGAAAGTTGGCTGTCCATAGCAAAAGGTATACAAGGGTGGTATACGCGTGCACACACATACTCGGAAACAGATTTGTGTGAAAATTTTGAATTTATCATCATTTACATATTTCAGCATATATTAAGAAATCAAAAATTTGTATTTTTCAGAAAAATATCTTATCTGAATAAATAATACAAGATATATATATATATCACTTTTATTAGAAGAATTAGAAATAATTATATGACTGGATCATCATGTCATCAAGGTATACAACTAAAACGACAGCGCATATGGGGGGAACTCATTTCCATAGAAATTTTAATCTTATTCGTAGTTGTTGGAAATTTTCGATAAAATCCCTAGTAACTATGGAGAATCTGCAGCGGTTGGCATGTTGTTATATGTTCCCAGTTTTGACGGCCTTCTATTCTCTGTCTTCCAACAGCTCCCTCTCAATTCCAAGGCCAACTGACACTTTTAAACCTTTATTTACCAAATTAACTTACCAACAACTTTTCAATTTTATTTTGGCATCATTAGATATGTTTTAAAGCAGAATAATCCCAGGAAAGGTGGGAAAAAACTTTTTTTAATTAAATAAAATAATTTAATTGATTAATAATTTAAAAAATTAATTTTGGTCTTCATCTGCCATCTACTGCGAGCTGTCAGAAGTACATTCCTTGTGTTCATGTAAGGTAAAATGGTCAAATTATGAACAGATAAGGATGATTAAAGTAGAACTTTTAAGTACTGTCAAGAAATAAAGGGTTAAGTCTTTTTCATCCCAATTCTCACCAAAAAGTGGAAACAGTAATGAGCCAAACCTTACACCTCAAGTGTGTGGGGGAGTCACCCTATGTGGATTACAAGTTTCTCATGTATCTTGACAGACAACACCAAATCAACCAACTATATCCATTCACAAGCCATCACATTGGGTAACTGAATGCCAGTCCTTAAAACTAGCAGTTTACAAGTGTAATGTATGTGTTTAAGGCTATGAAATGCCACTTAGTACTTAATGGATCTTCTTGACGTGGGTATTGATGAATCTCAACATGTCAAGAATCCATCGTCTTTCACAGCGAATCCAACATGTAAGGCCTAACACCTACACTATTTCAATAAACTTTCCTACAAAAGCTTCACATCCCCATAATTTTACCAAACAGTAAGTTTAGTGTAGTTATATTAATGCCCTGCTTTGAAGCAACACAAGGACAATTTTGGGACTGACAGCGTAATTTTGAACCACGGTCAGATGATGAGAACACCTGAGCTGACACCCCCTCTCCAAACTTCCACACCACACCAATGAGAGAATGTTTGGCCACTATGTATGATTTAAAGTGCGACAGGCCCCATACATGGAGGATGTTCAGTGGTACCTAGATCAAACCTGGAAGCCGAGACCTTACCACTAGACCACCGAGGCCTACAAAACAGTAAGTATCATTTAATATTTCAGAAATGACAAGTCAGGTATAATTTTAAAAACATATACATTTACCAGTATTTTCCATAATATAGTCTCCACTTCATTGGAAATCAGATCAAAGGTAAACTAATATATAATTTAAATTTTACTAGCAACCATTAAAAAAGCATTATAATAAAAAAGTAAAAAGAAATATATATATATATATACACATTTAAAAGAGAAATTAAAATTACCTTAGAAATAGTTAAGCCTTTGAAACCTAAAAGACTTGCATTAAAAGTGATAGCACCACTTTCAAAAGTCCTTAATTTTTGAATGTCTACACTGACATTAGTATTAGTTGTTGTCCTTGCTACAATCACACTAGGGAGATAAAAAGAACTCCACAGGTAATGCACAGTATCTTCGGTACTATCAGCTCTAATATGAATAAGACTCACAGACTTGTTTGCTGAATCAGGAAGTCCATATAAGGTACATTTTATCTATAAAAAATATTTTTAAAAACAATTCACCACGATAATTTTTACATATAACTAAATTTGCAATCAATTTGTCACAAAAAGAGTCAATACTAAGAATTATTCAACTCATTACATATATGTTGGGTCATTTCATAAATATTTCAACAAAATATTTTATTCCAAGAAAATATTTTTAAAAATTTATTTTATATATTACTTATGAAAGAAAGAAAAAGGACTGGATTTATTAGCACTTATAGATTAAAGTATTAAGATGTTAATTAGTTTAATCATGTATGAATCAATGCCAACTTTTGAAATTTAATCTTTTTCAAGTAGCTTTAAAAGACATATCTGAAGATAACAACAAAGCATAAAAAATTTACTTTCCTTTACTTGCTACATAAATTTATTGCCAGAGTTATTATACAGTAAAACTTAGTTCTCGCTATTGCCTTGTATTCTTGCAAATGTGACAATTAGGATTCTTATTAAAGAGAGTCGGATACGAGCAAGGTGTCCGACGTATGGTTGAAAGAACAAATATATTTTGTACGACAGGTTTCATAAAAGAAAGAAAGTATTTGTCTGTTTACCTCTGTAACTATTTATTTTAATAGAATATCTTAAGACTAACTAATCAGAATTTACAGGTTAAGACAGTTTTATCCATCCCATTAAATTTCACTAATAGTGACCATAACAAATTATTCCAAGAATTTTTATATATAATTTAGACAACCAGTTAAAGAGGAGTTCTAATGTGATACATTCACAAAAATCAAAATACATATATAATATGGGAATCATACTTAATGTCAGCATTAAAAATTTAATCCTCCCCCAAGCAAGTCAGAAGGAGGGTGAGTTTGAGATGAAAACCCAGGTATGATCATGTTGCAGTAAATGAAATAGCCTGTTTTTTAACTTAATTGGAGAGATTAGGATCATACTAATTTTAAAAAGGTTTAAATGATGTTAGTAAGAAAAAGAAAGGTAAATAACTCCCAATGTTTTTAGCATAACTTTTTAAAAAATAAACAAAATCAAACAATACCTTAAAGTCTTATTTTTAAATATCAGATTTATACCTCAGAAATATTTCATACAATAGTCAGGGATAGAAACATGACACAGAATGCCAAGATTAGACAGAAAACCAGTCAAGCTACGAAAAAATATGTGATCACTACAAATTTGAATGGAAAATTGTTACTTACATTACGTTTTGTTCCATACGAACAAGTTATTAAAGCTGCAACAACAGCTAAATGCATACAGTCAAAAAATGTCTTCATCTTTATAAAAATAATATCTGAAAAATGGTTTGATATATGAAGGATGTCTAAATAACAACAATCACATGATGATGAAGTGTTGTACTAAATATCAACTTTACAGATCAAGCACCAATTAACACCACATATTTTTCAACAATGTTTGGACTGGAGAGAAAGCTTCCAGACCTGATACTATAAAAAGGTGCTAGAAATATTAAAACTCAATTAAATGTATCCTATTATTATCTAACTAGTGAATAAGCTTAACAAAATTATTGTTTTATATAGTAATCGAAGTTAAAGTCAAACACTCATGTTGGACGTCAGAAACTGTATTTGTTTACATTTGTGAGTCATGAATATGAAAATTACAGCACGAGAGAAAAATGATAAATTCATTTCAGCAATTAAAGTATATTTTTTCATATACAGGTATCTGTTGAATTAAAATGTTTCTGTTTAAAATGCTGTATTTTCTTCCTTAGCTTCGAAAGTAGAAAAACCAAGTTACATCGAACAATGGATCTGGCAATAATTTTCAAATAACAAACCAACATAAAACTTTTGTTTATATATAATTTTCCAACACGTGGAGGCGACAGAACTAATTAGAAAATCACCTTTTATTACTTTGCAATATAGGTATGCATATTTCATGTTATCTTCTCAAATTTCATTTCTTTTTATATAGAATTTGACATAAAAACAACTTTTTGAAAGTTTTTGTTTTATATTAGTTGATTCAAACTATATTCCCAGCATCGAATACATATTTGTTCTATAAGAATTATTTTACTTCAAATTTTATATTAGCAAAATTAAATTGGTATGAAAAATTATTGTTATTGCATTATTTTAAGTAGAATACAACAAGTAAATAATGGAATGTTCCCTTTCACAAGTGGTCTATTGAAAAAAAATTATTTGCCTATGTTTATTTGCTATATTCTTTTGTTGAAAACATACAATTTTCTGGTTCAATTTAATGAACATGTTTCTATGTGAAAAGGATATGTTCAAAAACGTTTCGTAGTTAGGAATTTAAATCTAGGTTAGAGCAGTTCAAAAATTTAATATTTTGTTTCAGAACAAATCTTTGATATAAATAACATTTGTTTTACATAATGTCGCGCTAAACTTGAATTTATTTTGGTGATAAATCATCAAATGTGGTAGGTAACTGACTGGTTTTCTATTGCAACCTTGGCGAGTTTTCCATAATTTGGCACCAGCTTGGCAAGGGGTGTACCGTACACTTTTGTTTTACCAAAAAATAATAATAAAATTGTTTCAGACCATTATATTTCACCATAATGCATTTGGGAACATTCAAAAATAAATTTGTGGAAGTATGTGTTGTTTCCATTTTTGATAAAAAAAAATCTTATAAATTTTTTCTGTAGTTTTACTGTAGTCAGTTACAGTTCAAGTTGACTGTATGTCGAAGCATTTCATTACATAGAAATTGATTATTAGTGTTTTAAACTAAAGTTTGTTCTTATATATCAAATGCTTTTAACCCTCTGATTGCTTTTCACGTGATTTCAGACATGACACATTTCCGTGGAAACGCGGATTTCAGCTTTTTTGGCATCAGATTTCATCATTGTTAATTTTCTATTATATAATAATTTTACAATATTTTTAATATCTTATGCACTTTTTGTATTAAATTTATTTATTTTATTGTTCAATTAATCATACTTATTTTACTTCTTGGTATTTATGTTTGGCACAATGAGGATTTATGAGGTTCAGCTTTTTTTGCTCAAAGCCTGTGCCATGTCTGGATTTCCACGGGCAACATTATATGTAGCAAAATTTGCTCATCCCATTATATCTACGGGGATGCATTTGTTAGCTCTATTTAAAAGTGTGTGCTGCTGTTTCAATCTTAATCATTCAATGCATTTTGTGCAATATCTAGACTTTTAATCTGTTTTGATCAACAGACGGGGTTAGTTGTTCACTAAATTTCTTGCGTAAAGTTCACCAAATATATGTAGATTTTAAATATCTAACAAAAATGCGTAATTTTTCATACAATTTTGTTTTAAAAAAAGTAGTAAAAGTACAAAAGTAGTTTTGTAAAAAAGAGTAGTCAAAGGGTTAAATACATAAGAACCAAATGTAGGACTATTTAACACATTAAGCCCCATGTCAGGCACCTGTGACAGACACTGAACTTTTGATCTAACCAAACCTGAAGTCTAATTAGATAGATGATTCAAATCTCAGACGTGAGTCGTGGTACTTAACGTGTTAAATAGTGTACAGTGGACTCCCTCTTAACCGGCTTAAATGGGACCAAGGATAAGCCGGTTAAGCGAAAATCTGGTTAAACCAGAGAAGTGAAATAAATTAAAGTTCAGATGTATTTGTCGTATAAATAAATACACAATTAAAATGTTGTGCCATTTTATTCAATGTATTAAACTATTATAAGTTCAAACAATCTCCACAATCGTTTGGTAGGAGACACCTGTGCCCTTCTATTGTCAAGGTCAAAAAGTGTCTGTCAGTTACTGAGCCGCATTCCCCCCCCCCCAAACTGTCATATTGACATTCCGGAACCACCCCATGTCTGAAATACTTGCAATACCAATGCTAAACAATGAAACGCGGTTTTTTTAAGCTATTTTTTACATTTTAAAGATTTAAAAAAAAATCGTCCGGTTAAATCGGAGATCTGGTTAAGAGGGAGTCTACTGTATTGATGTACTACATAGCTGTCCTTATGCTTGGGTTATGCTGCAAGGATAGTGAAAATCTCAATTGAGTTCATAGATGGTTTATCCAGCTCAAAGGGGGGTGGAAATGGTGGAGAGTTGAAATTTTCATTTTCCCATAATTCCTTTACAATTGAAAATAAAAAGGAAATTCAAATTGGGTGACTTATTGCCTTATCATGACAAACAATTTTTGTATTTAAAGATTTATTGATAGCTGCAATTGCTTAGAAGTTATGAGCTAAAAACCGATTTTCCCTCTACCGTAACTTAAAGTATCGTTCAACCTATGCATGTTACCCCTTGTTGGAAAGCTCTTGTCATTCACAATCTCTTCCACCCTCTCTCATTCTTGTAGCTCTAATCCTTATGAAAATAGAGGGTGAAATGTTCTTTTCCTTATATCTCCAAACTAAAGGAATCTACCTTTGCCTTCCGGCTTGACAACAGGGATTTTTTAAATATTTGTTTGTAGAACTATGCAAATCTGAAAAACAATTGAGAAATATATTTAAAATATTAAGTATGTAAATTCTTTTTAATTTCATCTTCATAATTAACAGGGAAAGCTAATGTTTATAAAATATATTTATGAATAACTTTTAGAAATGACAATGGAAGTTACAATGTAAAATAACATGCATTCTAAGCAAAATTATAATATTTTTCTATTGCTTACTATTATTCAGGTTAATTTATAGGCACTGAGAAACGAATTGTTGAGGGAAAAATGGTCCGTGATAATAGGCGGATTGCAGCTCCAGAAAACTGCTTGTCCTCCAATAACTTTAAAGCAAAATCTCAGCTAGAAAGCTTGGTATGTTTACTTTTATTTGTTCCTTTTTCTTTTATTTGAGATATTTGTTTAAGATATGTTTTAATGGTAATTTTTTTATTTTATTAATACTAGATCCAAAATGATGCAAGAAATGATGGCAGGGCTCCCAGTGAGTTAAAGTCTATTTGTGAGTATATATATTTTACCTATTTTTAAAGCTAATATTTTATCCTTCTGTGCAGATGAGCTGAATTTTTATATTCTTCACATTCTGTTCCAAAAGAGTTAACTCGCATTTATTTGTACATTTTATTCAAAGTCTTTGTGCAAAAAGTTTTTCAGAAAATAGTCTCATTATATGCCAAAAATTAGACTTGCCCACTTTAAAATTGACTTTATACAGTAAAGTTTAAAAAAAAAATCACACTGTGTAAAGTTGTTATACTTTATGAACTTGCATACCTTTGGTGACTGCCATGCTAAACCAGTGGAAGTGGTCTCCCCTAGACTTTCTTGTATACTCTCTAACAAAAGTATCATTGGCCCGCAAAAAAAAAAAATGCGCTTTTGGCAAGATTACTGAAAAGGCCACAAGTATATTCTTATTGACCACAGCAACATAAAAGAATAAAATACAAGAGGGAGCATTTTCAACCCCTCCCTTTGGCTTTTGTATATCGTGGTATAATATCTCACATTTTGTGTTTTATAGTAAGATGAAAAAACCCAAGTATGCATTTTGGGTGGGTGTTTTTTAACCGATTGAAACCAAAATTTGATACAGATCTGCAATTATGCTTAAAAGACCACTTACTAAATTTCATTTATCGAAATCTTTGTGTTTTAGAGTTATTGCGTTCATTGACAGATTTGGTCCAAAGTTTGATACAGATCTGCAATTCTGATGTTAAAATTTTGTGCCAAATTTTATACATCTACCTATTTAAGTTTTTGGGTTATTGTGTTCAATTATAACAAGACAAGAGAGGGGCTGGCTTTTCTTTGATAAAGTTTGTCAGAAATTCATACAAATCAACAATTTCCGTGCAAAGGCCACATTTCAGATTTGATTTGTCTATCTTGTTCTGTTTTTTAATTGTTTCACAGACAAACATAATTCGAAAAATGTGTTTTGGAGATTTAGTAAAATCTCACGGTCTAAGTTTTTGATGAATACATTCTCTTTGTATACTACCTATACAAGAAAGTAAACAAATTAATATTTCACACCAATGTTTATTCTTGTGATCACTGTTGAAATATTGTAAAAATGCAGTGATTTGTTTGTGCATTTGAAAAGGTTCAAAATCCATGCTAACTATTTGAGTAATTTATGAAATGATTATTGCTTTTTAAAACTTCAAAAAACATTAGTTCTAGTTATTTTTAAATTAGCGTGTATTTTTTAAGATCTAATTATTAACATTTATTTACAGCACTTCAAGTCGGTATTGTGCCATCAGTTACTGGATCTGCCTATCTTGAATCTGGAAAAACAAAAATTATTTGTTCTGTGTATGTTCTATGTTTCTTCCCTTTCATTTTATTAATTTTTATTGTTATTCCTGTGTATTTTACATGTACTATTTAAGAGGAAAGGTTCCTAAATAAGGAGATACACAAATAAGGGAACTTTTTTGTTGCTGTTATAAGATATGCACCTTAGAATTCTGTAATATAATTGGTCTACTTTAATTGTTTTTGGTGCAGTATATAGATATATGATTGGTCATTTATTTCTAACTTAAATGTTCTAATTTAATATCTTTTTGTGGTAAACCATTTTTGTTCTAAGGTAGATTTTACTTATAGTTCCATTTGGGCTCTTTGTAACCTTAAATTGCAATGAATCCTTTTTGATTGTGTGCCTGGTGTTATTTATTTGCAATACTTAGGGAGGAAGCAACATCCTTTTTCTCATTTATCATTACAAGTAGATAAAGTTTTGTGAACAATATAGAGACATATTTTGAGCCTATATTTCGGGCATTGTAAATCTCTTGAAATATGTTGCTTGTATATAAAGATTCAACTACAAACATGAAATCTTACTGTGGTGATCCAACCTTACTCAAGTAATTGTTTTATTTAAATATTTTTTATTATTGAAATTAAAATTTAACCCATCTAAAAATAGGTGCTCTGACCATATAGCATACTAGCAGTGCCCGCACGGTGTTTCCGTGACATGATTATTATTATGTCTGTTCTCGGAAACTGAAAGCATGAAAGAGGAAAAATTAGTTTTAAAAATTAGACCCAACATGACACTGGCAATGCCTGTCCATTCAAATTAGTAAAGTTGCAGTTAGGCTGACGCAATACAATCTTTCCTCTGGATCGTCAAACCACAGTACCGCCTTTGTCATCCCCCCTGGTGCTATTTTTAGACCGTGACCTTACGCGAAAAGCTATAGACGTTGCCAAGTAGAAAATGGCCGTTTTGAAGTGATTCTTCATTCGAAATTTTTTTTCGCCCTTTAAGAAATAAATTATTAAAATTGAATGAACGAAGATATTTTAACTGTTCTTGTTTCAAATCAAAGAGAAATGTTCTAATTTTTACCACAAAAAATTTCAAAAAGATGACAAAATTAGAACGTCTGATGCAGGAAATTTAATATAATTTTTTTTTTTTAAACAAAACTAACTATTATTAGAAAAATTCTCAAAATTTAGTAAGGCAAGTTAGAAATTCAAAACTAACTTCATTAGAAAAAAAATTGTCTGCTCTTTCCGATGGTGTATCTATTTTTCTTCCTACAATTATAAAAACCTATTTTATTTAGAAATTAGAGCGAAAAACTACACAAAATATTAAATAAAGAAATTTCTAGATTAAATTTTAAAATCCGGGCTTCGAGGTGCATTGATTCACCATTACTACTACCTTTATGCCAAATTTCGTAGTTGCAAGTGCGATAGATTCATCTGGACATCTCGCGCAGGCACACACACAAACATTTCCTTTTATAAGTGTAGATGATTTCTCTGTGAAATCTTACAAGAGTATTTATTTGGTTAATTTCTGTTTCTTTGCTTAGTGGTAGATTGCAGTTTTGAAATGGTAAAGAGTTTTTTCTTTTATGTATTTATTTATAATTCCAATTTAGAGTAAATAGTGAATATGTTTGTCAACAGAAAGGGTTAAAAATTCAGGATCTGAGGATAGCAGATTCAAAACCTGATTCCACTGAAGTTCTGCTGTATGTGTGGACCTGTTTCTTGTTGAATTTGTCATCCAGGGTCAAATGTCCTCACATTGGTGTGGCATGTGTTTTGGACCTGTTCGTGTGTTATCCTCATCATCTGCCATATGTCAAAATTGTGAGGTCCAACCTAGAACAGTGCATGTATAGCTTCAAAACAGAATATTAAACTAACTAAAACTGGATTTTTAAAATACTAGTTCATAATTAAAATGCTAAATTTTTATTCAAGTACACTTTTTTTTTCATCCATACATTTTTATAAAATAAATAATATCAAATATTATTCTAGTTGAACTTCTTAAAGTGCACTGCCGCAGTGCTGTTTTTATGAAAGATTCATGGTCTGCCTGAATATTTGTCTCATGCCAGATAGGTGAAAAAATATTAAAAATTGCTGATAAGAATGTTAATAGTTCAAAAACATTAAAAATAATCAAGGTAATACAGTTGTGCATATCTGCACAAAGTAAATATTAGGTGTGCAACAATGTTTGTTTGTTTTTGTTTATAGATTATTTTATAATATTTTTAGTTAATTCTCAACTTTTTTTTTTTTTTTTTACTCTGATATCTTATCAGTACATTAAAGAGACATTTTTATTTTTCCCACTCTTAAGGCAAAATTATTTCAACAATTATTAAAAGCTTTTGAATTCAAAGTGATAAATTGCATAAATTTTTCTGAACCATTCACAGATTTTAAGCAAAAATGCATGCATAAGGGGGGAAAAAATGCATTAAATGCCAAGGAAAGCTAAGACATGGTTCTTACTAGTCCTATTGTTTACCGAGGGGGCAAAGGTGGTATGATGCCCTATGGCCCAGTCTTGTGGGGATGCCATGAAGGCAAAATGTTTTTTGCATTTAATTTCATATTTATAAAGCTAAAAGTAAACAAATATGTTGAGTAGAATAAAAGAAAAGGTACTATGGTCAGGTTGCCAATTATCCTCGCTACACAACTGTACTAGTCATTTATAAGTGTATACTAAAAATTTTAGTTTAATATAGTATATTAAAACAGAATTGCTCTAAGCTAGCCTGCGAAATAAATTTATTCTTTCTTTTTTAGAAATGGGCCACGTGATGTTTTGACCAAAAGTGATTCGTCTGTTAAGGGACAACTGTACTGTGAATTTAAATATGCTATGTTTTCTGGTAAAGAAAGACAGCCATATCTACCTACTGATGAGGAAACAAGTATTTCCCGATCCATTCAAGATGCCTTAGAACCTGTAATTTTACTAGTAAGTCACTTCGATTGTGAAAATCTTTAATTTTATAAATTCAATCCCAGACCACATTGTTGTGCCACCTAATCTTTAATTTATTTTTAAATTGTAATTTAAAACTCATTTTTTAATCAAATGAATGATTGTCTGATTTGACATGTGGAAAGCAATGAGTAACCATGAATGATATATGTGTTTCCAACACCTCTTTAAAGGGCAGAAAGATTCTTTGAAATTACAAGGCCGCAGTGGCCTAGTGATAAGGTATTAACCTCAGAGCCGAAAGGTTCCAGGTTCAGAACCTGATTCCACTAAAGACCTGTCATGTATCAGGCCAGTTGCATGTTAAATCATATGTAAGGGGTCAAATGTCCTCCCACCAGTGTGGTGTGGAAGTTTGTAGAAAGGAGTGCCAGCTCAGGTGTTGTCCTCATCATCTGACCACAGTTCAAAAAACATCTGTCCCAAAATAGCCCTCATGTTGCTGTAGAATGGGATGTAAATATAACTAAACTAAACTCTATGAAATTACACAACATTTGTTTTAAAGATAGAATTTTATGACTCAAAATATTGGTTATTTTTGTTTAAAATTTATTATTGTAATATATATTTTTCACTTCAAAAGATATTAGTTTGTTTATAAATAAAGAATATATGTTGTTTTTGTTTATGATCAATTTTAAAAATTATCCAGAAGTAAAAGTAATATGCCTCTTATTAAAAAAATTGCTTTTTCTTACTGAGATTGTACCAGTAGTTATCGATACTAATTACAAAGTCCTGCAAAAGAACACTTTTTGAAAACTGTTTTAGTGTTGATAACTGATTTTTATATTATTTTCAGTGCTGATTTCAAAAATGAAATCTTTTTTTTTTTCTGTCACATAAGGTTCTTTCGCAAAACAATTTCATATTTTAGGAGAAACAGCTGAAATCCAAATATTGTGAGATTTGTATTTTTATTTTAACACCTCATAAATGCATATTTTACATTTGTATCCTAGTTATGTTATCATTTAAATGATGAATGAGTTTATAAAAAAAGTTACAAATCTTTATATAGAGTTTTTCTCTTTTTTCGATTTTTTTTTTTTTTTTTTTTTTTAATGCTTATCTTCTGGTGAATTTGTAGGGATTGTCTCATTTCAAAATCCAGTAATAGTCGCCTATCGTGTTGACATTTCACTTTTCTTTTGATATCGTCTTTCCATTTCCGTTATGCCTTAGTGAAATTTTTCTTGGCTGCATCTAAATTTCCAGGATAATAGTCCAGATTTGGATGAAGTAAATTAACTTTTGAGATCATACTACATCCTAATTTCCTGAAATTTACTAACATTTCTTCTACAGTAGATTTCTAGTTTGGGTCTTATTAAGTGACCAACAGCATAGGTGCATGCAATCCTATTTCAAAAATCCTGACATCTAGAGGGGAGTAAAAATCTCTCCTAATCTCTAACTGTTCACATAATTAATATGATACATATACAATAATGTGTATCACATTATTAATGTAATAGTCAGGGTTGTCGATTTTTTTTATTTTTTTCAAAAAAATCGATTTATTTGATTTAAATCGGATTTTTTTGATTTAAATCAAGATTTTTTTGATTTTAATGATTTTTTTAAAACTACATATATATATTTAAGATTTGTAAATAGACAATGAGCCCTACAGTCATAGAATTATATATATGCAACAACATACCAGTCATTAAGCTGTACTTTTTTTAAAAAACCAGCGGGAGTGGTCTCCCCTAAACTTTCTCGTATACTCCTAACACATGCAGAGAAAACTAGAATAATAAAAGACGTCAAATAAACTTCCGTCGCAAGTAAACCAAAGTTGGAACCACGCGTGGTTTGAAGGATCAAAACAAATTCAAATCCCCTGCGCATTCTTTTGCGCAACAGGACCTGGCGAGACTCCCTAAATGTTTGCTTACTTACAAAATCGCGCCAGAATTGGTTTTTGGCAAACTGCCAAGTTTCGGAGTTCCCTTCTTCTTTGCACAGGCATTGCCACGGGTAGGCATGCGCAGGGAGTTTGTTTCAAAACTGGACAAGTATGCGACTATACAGACCGACAGACAGTCAATCCTTTGACGGATTTGGCCCAAAATTTTATACTCACCTACATTCATGACGATAAAACTGTGTATAAAATTTTATCCATCTGGCTTTTCAAGTTTTTGAGTTACAGCGTTCGCATGACCCCGAACATGCAGACAGACAGACTTCCCGTTGACGGATTTTGTCCAAAATTTGATAGAAACCTACAAATTATGTTTAAAGACCACATACCAAATTTCATCCCCGTAGCTCTAATAGTTTTCGAGTTATCGTGTTCACAGACACACACACAGACAGACATAATTCCAAAATTGTGTTTTTCGGACTCAGTGAGGTCTAAAACGTGGAGATTCGTCAAAATCTCGAGTTCGAATTTTTTGACGATTACAATACTTTCTCTTTGTATACTTCGTATACGAGAAAGTAAAAATTATTAAACATTGTGAGTTCCAAATTTAATACGTGTGTTTAAAGCAGAGGATATTGTTCGCTCCAACTACTAGTTTGGCTCCTTTTCTAATTTATAGCAACCCTTTGACGCCGCCATCCTGCATCTCTGTCAGAATTAGAAGTTGTTGTTTGGTTTTCATGTCTGCAAGTGGTATGAGCATAGGAGCTCGCCTATGTATTTCACATCATATTTTTATTAGATATTGAAACGCTTATCTACTCTACCGCATGAGTAACGCATTGGATTATACATATTCAAGATTGTTTTAGTATTTCACAACGCATTCACTTCAAGTGTGACATCGCAGTTAACTTATGCCAACAGGCAGCAGCTATTGAATTTATATCTGTATATATTGGAACAACCTGTATATATGTAAATAAATCATATATTATAAATAATCAATACAGTTCGCTCAATTCGACGAATAAAACGCAAACAGATATCAGTGAAGCCATTTTGACCAGTAAATTTAAATCTCCATCGACAGTTAAAAGCAAATACTCAGGCAGAAAACCCCCAAAACAATTTCAAATTTAATTAGATGTTTTTCTATATAAATAAAATCAATGAAATTTGTAGCTACATATCTGGATTTTATTTCACTTAAGCGCTTACTGTATTGACAAAAAAATAAGCAGAACTCAGGTTGGTCTTCCAAAACCAACTGCAATCTAATCTAACACAACAAACTAATATTTAAATAAAATGAAAAAAAAACACCTGTATTTCAGCATATTTTATACTTTATTTTTAAAAACAGCAACGGTGAATTACAGATTGCCGATCAGGACCACTATGTCTTGGATGTTGATGGTGCATTATTAAACATCTAAATGTGCGATTATTAGATGTTAGAAGAAACCAGCGGGAGTGGTCTCCCCTAAACTTCCTCGTATACTCCTAACACATGTAGAGAAAACTAGAATAATAAAAGACGTCAAATAAACTTCCGTCGCAAGTAAACCAAAGTTGGAACCACGCGTGGTTTGAAGGATCAAAACAAATTCAAATCCCCTGCGCATTCTTCTGCGCAACAGGACCTGGCGACACTCCCTAAATGTTTACCTCCTTACAAAATCGCTCCAGAATTGGTTTTTGGCAAACTGCCAAGTTTCGGAGCGTCCCTTTCTTGCACAGGCATTGCCACCAGTAGGCATGTGCAGGGAGTTGGTTTCAAAACTGAACAAGTATGCGATTATACAGACCGACAGACAGTCAACCCTTTGACGGATTTGGCCCAAAATTTTATACGGACCTACATTCATGACGATAAAACTGTGTATAAAATTTTATCCATCTGGCTTTTCAAGTTTTTGAGTTATAGCGTTCGCATGACCTCGAACATACAGACAGACAGACTTCCCGTTGAGGGATTTTGTCCAAAATTTGATAAAAACCTACAAATTATGTTTAAAGACCACATACCAAATTTCATCCCCGTAGCTCTAATAGTTTCCGAGTTATCGTGTTCACAGACACACACACAGACAGACATAATTCCAAAATTGTGTTTTTCGGAATCAGGGAGGTCTAAAACGTGGAGATTCGTCAAAATCTCGAGTTCGAATTTTTTGACGATTACAATACTTTCTCTTTGTATACTTCGTATACGAGAAAGTAAAAACAAATTTTAAAAATTTAATTAAAAAATGTAACAACTATTTAAAAAATATTTGTGAACTAAAATATAAAAATAATATACTTTTGAAATATAAGATAATTTTATTAAGGAAAAACGGAAAAATATAATAAAAATTTCATTTCTTGACTATAGATATATTATTGTATGTTAGAATATTGGAGAATTTTACACTTAGCTGTTCATTTGTTTCATTACAAACACAAGTTTTGAAGCTTTCTCTAATCCTAATCTGTTTCACCCAAAACATTAAGTAAAAAATTTTCTAGATAAAATTTTTAAATTCAGGCTTCGAGGTACATTGAGTCACCATCAGGACTACCTGTGTGCCAAATTTCATGACTGTAAATGTGATATATTCATCTCGATATTGCGCACACGCTCACAAACATTGCCTTTTATAAGTATAGATCATAGTTTAAATTGCACTATGTAGATGTTTGTATTTCTTTTGGAACATTTATATGCATTACTTAATTATCTTACATTTGAACATTATTGCAATATAAAAACTTTGTTGTCCCCCAACGCTATTTAGTTTTCTCCAGTATTAAAATGAAACTCGCTGCATTTTACTATGTTCTTTCTTTGTGAACATGATCCTTTCACAATATTTATTTATTTTATAAAAAAAAAGAAGCATCTCATACTTTGCATTTTATTGTGTTGCTCATTAGAGATTTATTTAACCCTTTGCGGCGAAGTGTGCCTGTTAATGGCACACCTATTTTCACTCGCTTCTCAACCGTTAAATTGAACTATAAATGGAAAATGATAGGTTTAGGATAGGGCTAATAGTACTCCTTTTCGAATGTATATAGCAGTCTTATGAAATTTTGTTTCAGAATAAGAATTATTAGAGATAAAGTTTGAGAAAATTCCTTGACACGGAGATAAGAAATTTTTCAGTTCTGGATGTTTAACAATTTTAGCAAAGTAACTCGAAAATTTTGCTCCACTATTCTTGAAGTTTTAATTTATAATTTTCTGTAAGATTCAACAATAATTTTTGAGTGTATCAAGGTGGCTGTATCTAAGGGGGTGCTCATGAGGGGGGGAACCCAAATGGGGGACGCCCCCCCCCCCCCCTTGGAATGAAGTAAGTTTTTCAAAAAACTTTTTTTTGTAGATTCTAAGTCTAGACAATAAACTAAACCCATTCATGTTGTTTTCTCATCATATTTTCAAAAAATGCGTCGCAAAGGGTTAAAATCTAATTTGCTTGTGTTCTCAAAAATAAAGATATGGAAAATACTCTAGTTACATCAATTCAATAATTTTTTTTTTATGTTCTATATATTCTTTCTTTAAATATACATTTTTTTCTTTAAATATACATTTTTTTCTGTAAATAAACATTTTTTTTCTTTACATTTACATTTAAAAATACTTTAAAATCACTATTTAAAGATACATGAACAATTTTATTTCATTAAAGCAGATTAACTTGATATTTAAAATAAAGTGATTTAAATCAGTGATTTTTTTTAAAAAAATCAGTTGATTTAAATCGCGATTTAAATCAGTGATTTTAATCAACTGATTTAAATCACCGCAACCCTGGTAATAGTATTAATAATGTTATTCACTTATTAATGTTCTACATACACAACAACCACACAAAATTTTAGAAATGTAAAAATTGTTTTTCAGATATATTAAAAATGAATTTGTTTCCTTGCATTACTTCTGAAAGTTATCTGTCTTTTTGGTTTCTCAGCATTTCTTAAAATTTATTTCTAGTGTGTGTTTTTTTAAGAAGGGGGAGGGTAGTGCTTGCTATTGATCATTCATTATGAACAGGAAGGCATTCTGATGTAAAGTTTTGCTTTTCACTTAACCCTTCAAGTGTTAGATTATAACCTGAAGCATACATATTAGCAGATTTCAGTTGAGAGGAACTGCTCAGAAGTTGGATAATTCTTGGAGTGCCAAGAACTTTGATTAGCTGACCAGCTATTTAACCCTCTGAGTAGTGACAACAGCCTTTTTTCCATCTTCAGTTCAAAAGCCGATCATTTGTATTTATCGGCATTTTTTAAGAAGGGGAGGGTAGTGCTTGCTATTGATTGTTCATTATGAAAAGCAAGGTATTCTGATGTAAAGTTTTGCTCTTCACTTAACCCTTCAAGTGTTAGATTACAACCTGAAGTATACATATTAGCAGATTTGAGTTGAGAGGAAATAATACTCCAGGAAAATAGTCATTGGAGTTCATTATTATTATACTAATACTATAATAATAATACACTCCAAATAATACTTGGAGTGTAAAGAACTTCGATTAGCTGACCAGCTATTTAACCCTCCAAGTAGTGAGAACTGCCTTTTTATTCATCTTCAGCTCAAAATCAGATCATTCGTATTTATTGGCATTTTTTTCTTAAGCATCCATAGATAAAATGTTCTTAAGATTCCTGAGGTATATAAAGGCTTGTTTCATTCATTTTAAAAACTAATTTTTCTGTCTTGAAATCTATAAGATCAAAATAATTGGATACTTGGAGGGTTAATAACATGCACTTAAAATCTTAAGCTTTAGGATCTTGAGAGACATTTGCTGATCCCAAAAAGTTCATGTGCATTTTTTGTTTAATGAAAATAAATATTTCATTCTCTATAGCATCTTTGTTGGATGTTCCACACTCTATCGTATGGCCTATATAATTAATAATATTTTTTAGCTCAAAAACAAAATTTGCTGAAGATATTGAGTCTAATTCAATAAATCTGCTAATTCCAAGTTTCAGAAAGTAAAAAATCCAAAATTTAACGATGTCTGGAACATAATTACCTCTTCAATAACTAATGATCTTGCCTATTTAATATGTGGTCCAAACAAACTACTCATCTTTCTTTCCCCCTCATATTGCATGAAAACAATAAGATATTGTAACAAAATTGTCTTGTGGGTGTACATGAATGCAGTCCAATAAACAGGATTTAAAAAATAAAGCTCTTTATTTTACAAATATTCTAGGAAAAGAAACGTAGCACAAGTATTAAAACAACACTTGTAAAAATTCACAAAAGAGATTACCAGTAAATCTCAACACAGCTCTCAAAAGTTTCTTATTAGCTCACCAGCTTGCTTGCTGATCAAAATCCAACTAACTCCTCTTGGCTTGAGAGCTTGCTTTTATACTTTTCAACAGGAAGTTGCATCATTACGTAGGAAGTGACGTAATCTCCAGAAAGTTCATGAAGCCAGTAGAAATAGGTTGACAGTTCGTCTTTCTAGAAAATTCTGTTTGTCGCCAAGATTAGCATCTCAGAGAAACAACTTTATAGCTTTGTAACAATATAATTGAGCAATTATTGTAGTACATCTGTTATGAAGTGATACTTTATATTTTCACTCTAAGGCATTAATGTTTTGGGAAGTACTTATAAATTATACATGTTTTTTAAAAATTTAAAAAATTCATATATAATTCTTTTGTAACTGATACTCCATCAAAAAAAATTATCAGATGCTACCAAAATGAAACCCTAAACATTATTCAAAAGTTTGTTTCCTCATTTCACTCATAATATTGTTACAAAGTTGTAAAGTTGTCTTCCTGACATGCTAATTTTGGTGTCAAAAGGAATATTCTAGAAAAATCATGAATTGTGTTCCTATCTCTAGTAGGAGTGTGAAATATCAAGAACCGTCTAGAGATTACTGTGTGGCGTCACTTCCTGCTGAAAAGGTTAAAAGCAAACTCTCAAACCAAGAGTCAGTCAGTTGTAGTTTGGTCAGCAGTGAAGCTGATGAACTGAGACATTGGGTGCTATTGAAAGTGCTGTGATTTAGATTTATTAGTGATCTGAGGTGTGTAGCTGTTAAGTTTTATTACCTCTGCGTAGTCTTGTGTTGAAATCTTCAGAGTCGTTTATTTTTTTTTTTTTTTTAATTGTCCTGCTTGTTAATCTGCATTCACGTACACCCACCAGATAATTTTTGTGATAGGGTCATTCTCCAGAAAATGTGCCATTTGAACAAAATATTTTCAGATTTCAAAACCTTAAATTTCCTCTTTTTTTCATTTTTATACTCATAATATATTTTATATTTTTCATTTTTATGCTCATAATATATTTTATATTTTTCATTTTTATTCTCATAAATATATATATAACCTTATTCATGGAGGCAATATAAAACGCAAGAAAATTAAAAATTACCACACTAAAATAAATTGTAAACATTTAACCAGCTCATACAGAGAATTAGAAAATTAAATTATTAATTATCTTATTAATTAATTATCTTAATATAATCAAAATTAAATATCAGGATTAAGATATAGCCTAAATTTTAGTCATTCACTTTATGAGTTTAAAATTTGTGTTTAATATATGTATAATATCAGTATAGTCTGAAATTGCTGGCTAAAAACAATGCATCTCACTTCCTTGACAATGAAATTGACATGGGTGTCACGGAGGTGAGGAATTTTCTATAAAAATAGACTTAATGGATGCTTTTTTTCAGAGAAAAAAAAATATTTTTTGGTATTACAATCTATACATGTAAAGCATATTAAAACAGTTGAAATTGTAATTTTATATTTTACATACCTGAACTTCAAGGTCATGGAGGTGAGATATCTGAACTTGTTTCTTAAGAACAAAATCTGTCTACTTGTCTCTAAACCAAAAGTTCATTTACTTTTTGTAGCTGTAATAAAGAAGATGGGTGACATGCATCATGGGAAACAAAATGTGATGGCTGTACTGTCATTTATGAGTAAAAAAATGGCATTTTATGTTTGGGTAATGGAGGTGAGAATTTATTGTGTGACACCATTCATTGTTGTTCTAAAACAAACTAAATTACAATATAAAAATTTAAAATATGCTTAAGCATCTAATGTTTGAGACACTTGTGGCAGGAATAATAAATGTTTAAATATGTTTTTTTAATTAAACAAGTTATTGAACATTATTAACAGTCACACCAGGTGTGTGACATATCACAGAGGTGAGAATTCATATACTGTGAACTAAATAAATATTAAATTAAAGATCATCATAAAAATTTGGTGATTGATTTAAATAGATATATTTTTACCACCATTAAAAAACATAGTTTAATCAATTATTGTCTGAAGATTTTGATGTAAAAGGAACGTGACGGAAAAGGTACATTTTCCAGAGAATGACCCAATAATAAGCTATGCCTTTTAGTTGCTAAGACAATAAATCATTTTTTTCTCCTTGTAGCACAAGTTCCCCAAATCGAGATTAGATATTGCTATTCTGGTTTTAGAAAATGATGGTGGAGGTAAAATTTCTTAATGTGTCATTTTTAATTTTAATTTAACCTGGTAATTTCAGATAATTCTGTACGTCATTCATTTGAATATTTTTCTTGTTATTAGTTGTAAGTGCTGCTATTACATGTGCTGGAGCTGCACTATCAAATGCTGGTGTTGAAATGTATGACCTTCCTATTGGATGCAGTTTGGTATGTTAAATTTTGTAATGAAGTTATATTTTGCAAATGGTGAGAACTTTTCCTTGTATACAACGGATTATATATTTTTTATTAATTGTTGACAAAGTTTTAGTAAATTATACATTAATACTTTGATACAGTTCTGGTATTTCAAGAACCAACCACGTTATTTGTAGTTTACAGCACTATAACCATTAAATCATGCAAAAACAATATGTAAGAGTCTGGTAACTACAGTTGCATTTAATTTCATTCTACTTAGTGTTTACTTGATTGATATTGCCTTAAAAAAGTTATTTTTGTTTAGCCTCAATTCGAAAAACATACATTTTTTTAGAAAACATTATAAACATACACAAACTTAGGGGAAAGTATTGTAATTGTGAAAATATTGCCTCTAGATTTTGATGAATATCAATATTTTAGACTTCTCTAAGTGTGGAGACAACATTTATTGAATTATGCTTTTGTCTCTGTCAGGGAACATTATGACTCAAAAACATCAAATTTGGCATATGTTTCCTTTACCAAAATTGTTTGTCTGCATTAAATTTTGGTCTAAATAAGTCAACTGGAATAGGTATTTTTTTGAGACGCATACTCAATTTCCATCCCTGTTGTACAAAAGAGAACTGCATTTAAAGATTCTTTTTCAATTATTCATTCTTTGCATTGAATGAAAGTATTATATACATTTTAAATTTTTGCTTTTTTTTTTTTAAATGTAGCCACTCGCATCTAAGGTAAATATTAAATTCATTTTAATTATTGCAATTATTTACATCTGCATTGCCAACCCATTCTTTGAAAATATTAATTTTATTGCTGCGCAAAGACTACTAGATTAGGTTAATTTTTAAGTATTGGGTTCAAATCAGTACTTTCTGAAATTAGTAGAGAATAGAACTTTCTGAAAATAATACCAACAGGCATTTGTTTTTTCACTATTGTCTATTGTTTCAGTTCTGCTGTACCTAAAATTCAATTTATGATGCTAATTTTTAGTCGTTATTATAAAGGTCTATCATTGGAGAACATCAATTAATGCTCAACTGCTAGCATTTCCATTAGAATCAATGTTTATAAACACTGTATGAAAATTAGTTTTTGTTTAGACATAGCAGAATGTATTATAATAAAGGTTATTATGTAAGAGATGTCATTATGTGGAGAATAATGACATCTCTTGCTGCTATGTCTGTGTTGGAAACTCAAAGGAAGAACATTTCTATTTTTTTTTAATGTAAATATGCACAAATTTTACAATACATCTGAGAAATTTGACCTGAAACATGTCTCATGTTCTCTGAAAAAAATCGTATATTAATGTCTTATATTTTTAAATTTAGGTTCATTATGATTCAACAGTTCTTGTTGATCCAACAGCTGAAGAGGAATTATATTGCAAGGTATACTAAGGAATTATTTTATTTATTGATGCATTGAAAAGCTCAATATTTTTATAAAATGTGTGCAATGTATAATAATAACGCATGCATGATTTTATTTCAGTCAAAGGAAGAGTGTAAATATATGGCTATTGCAATGATGGTGGAGTATAAGAATCAAGTTATTTATATGGATAGCTTTGGCTATATCAATCCTGTCGTACTTTCAGAAGTAAGTGTTGACTATTAATTTTCATGTTCTTATTTGATTGTAATATAACATTGGAAATTTACATGTGTTTAAAAAATAAGCTTCCATTTCTTGACAAATGTTTCCCTGCCCTGCTGAATCCTTTCAGGGGCACAAGCATTTTTTTTGTGTGTGTGTGTGTGTGAAAACAATGTTAATGACTGTATAAATCCATTAGGGGGGGGGAAATAGAATTATGGCTGCCATCTATTGTCTTTATTAGATACTAAAAATGCATTCTTTCTAATAAATCGTCTAAAGACTTCTATCTGGACAAGAAAAAAGCTCATAAAACGGTGGTTCTGATGAGAAACCACCGCCCTTGAAAGGTTTAAATATAATATAAATATTGCATTCAATCTATAGAAGATAAAGAAAATTGTTATTCTTTCAAAGTAATTTCTTTAAAAATGTGTTTTGCCTGAAAAAAATCCATTTTTATAATGAGGCAGGTTTCTTTAACCGTGCGCTATAGTTCTTACTCTAAAAGGATCTGATTAGCCAATAGAATATATAAACTAAATAAAGACTGCCAAGGAACAACGATCACCAACACCATCAATGTATCTACTGAAATTTTATAATAAAAATAATCTTAAATAGTAAGGAAATACAACGTGTGGCCATTCGAAAACCAGACATCTGCAAAAACCGTTTACAAATAAATGTTCAAATTGATGGACGTCCTGGTGGCACAATGGCAAATGATTTGAATCCTTACCGAATGGGTAATTGTGTTGGTAGTTATTTTTAATAAAATATTGACTGGTGGTTGTGTGCAACATCTTATGAGTTAGTTTTAAGTATCAAATAAATTTTATCAAGATTAAATTTTACAGTATATATATTGTCGAAATAAATGCATCTCTTGTAAATATATTGGTATAAAAGAAATCAAGAAAATATTGAATAAGGAATAATAAGTAATATGCAGTTTCAATTTTAATACTGAAGTGTTATCTGTGAGTAAAATCACCATTTGATGCTAGAATGTTAATTTTCATTTACAGTAATATGTTATTGGTGGGTGGAAAACCACTAAATTGCTCAAAATTGCCGCAGAAAAAATAAAAGTGTATGTGTGTTAATGTGTTCTAATTTGTCAAGATGTATTCTAATTAGGGATGAAACGAATATTCGGTTTACCAAATACCAAACAGATATTCGGCCGAATAATTTCAGGAAAATAATTTTTTTTTTAATGTGCTTTTATATATATTTAACAAAGAATAATTTGCAGAATTACATTTCAGTACATTTATTATCAAAAAAATCCCGTAACATCTACTCAATTTTTAGTAAATTTGGTGTATTTAATAATCTTATTGTAAATATCTCATTGTAAAGCCTGAAATTATGACGAAAAAACAATAATTTATCCGTACCTTCAGGAAAATGTATGATCCATTTCGTTTCTTATAAATTACCAGATTCAGAAAATAAATGATTGGGTGACTGGAAGAAAGATAACATTCCAGTGGTATCTTACTTTTTGTCCAATCACCCATTCAAATGTTCACTATCAATTGTGCTTTCAGAAGCTGAAAGATATTTTCTTGCTTAATTTGCAAATCTTAGACATTTTTTTGCATTTCTTCCACCATTTAAGTAGACACTCCATCTATCTGTTAGAAGTTTTATCTTCCACCATTTAAGTAGACACTCCATCTATCTGTTAGAAGTTTTATCAAAATAGCATTTTACTTCTAATAATTTTAATTTAACCACTTAATTTTCTTCTGTGTTTGTCATTGTCATGTTCTGTAACGATGACATTTATTTCTGCGAAGCATTCCCAAAATGTAGAGGGTTTCTCATTTCTTATTATCGGAATTAAAATAGATTTTTAAAGTATAAATAATAAGTTTTATTAATCTTTATTTTTTTATTTAAAATTTGAGAAATATTTTATTTGTAATCAAAAGTGAAATCTTTTTAAAAATTGGATATTCGGCCAAATCACTATTTGTTACATCCCTAGTTCTAATTTCATTTCATTTGACATTAGTATTACCTACTAGTCTTCGTAGGTATTTTTGTGAGGGAAACATTTAACAAAATAGCATGGTACTATTACTTTATTAAATGGAGACACATCTTTCAAAGATTCCAACGGCGTGTAATTTTGTTTCAATTACTTTATTATGAACTAGCAGTACGCACATGGCATTGTCTGTGGAATCAGGACTGGGGGAGAAAATGCCGACAGTGGCTCGAAAAAGTTTTGAAAACAAAAGATACACATTATTGATTTTCCCGCTTATTTTTCTTCGCGATTATGACATTTATCAAAACAGAAATGTACATATCATTGAGATGATATGAATGTAATGAAATCACCTGCCAGAAGGAATCAAATTGTAATGAAAGCATATAACGTCAACTGCAGCGAGGAAGGTCACGCACCAACCAATGAAATTGCAACAGTGCGTTCTGAAATCGTCTGGAGAAACTCTCGCTGTTGAATCTCGCTGGCAAAAAAACTGTTTGAAGTGATCAGGGAAAAATTCATTTTTAAAAAACGGAAAAGATATTTTAACCATTCTTGTTTTAAATCCGACATAAATGTTCCAGTTATAAGCTGAAAAAAAATGAAAATTATAGAGATGTTAGAATGTCGGATGCAATAATTTGAAGAAATCTTTATCAAAAAATACCTTAAAAGTGACTATTTTTCAAAAGTTTCTCAAAATTCAGTAAATTATCTTAGACGTATGAAACAAACTTCATTAGAACGGAAATCGTTTGTTCTTTCTGATGGTGTAACTCTTTTTTTGGTACAATTATTTTAAGCCATGCTATTAAGAAATGAGTGACAAAAATCACCCAAAGCAACACAAAATATTAAATAAAAAATTTTCTATATTAAATTTTAAAATTCCGGCTTTGAGATGCATTCAGTCACCATTACGACTACTTGTGTGCCAAATTCCATGGCTGTAAGTGCGATAGATTCGTCTGGACATAGCAGACACATGCACACAAACATTGGTTTTTATAACAGGGTTCCCACGGTCCTTGAAAGTCCTTGAAAAATTTTTGATGAAATTAGGTCCTTGAAAGTCCTTGAATTTTTAAGCGACCACTGATAATCTCCGCCCCCATTTTCTCCTCAACGGGAAATATGAAGGTCACTGAAAATACTCCGGGAATGCACTCGTGTTTCTCCTCGCCGCTTATCACCCTGTGCATAGTAAAATAGTTCAAGGGGGTCGTCCGTGACCTTCGGAATCCCTCGGGTTTTTCAGACAAACAGTACTCTCTTGTAAGTGGGGGCTTTAACTCTCTGATTCGTAGGATACTCTGAGCACCCTGCCCCCCCCCCGCAAAAACCGCAAGGGGGGGTAGCAATTTTAAGCAGGGTGTGTAGCGTCATGAAAAGTGCTTAAATTTGAACACCATTTTTAAGCACCTTAAAAGTGCTTAATTTTGAAAAAAAGGTCCTTAAAAAGTGCTTAATTTTCTCAAGAAGTGCAAAGAAAACTTCTTTGCACTTTCTTCTTTTTTTGTTTTTGTTTCCCCAGACGTTGAATACTATAAATCGAAAGCATAGTCGTAAAATTTTGTTTACCGGATGCATGAAGAAAAGAATACCGTTTGTATCAAGAAAGAAAACCTATGAAAGGGAAGAATTCTGAGAAGGAATCCTGGGTGAGATAGATCCAGGGGTGTCAACACGTTAAGATAACGCTTATAGTCCAGTCAACAGAGGCTATAATGGGGGTGAAAAAAAGCATCAAATCATATAGTTTTGAAAATTGGTACACATGTTCATGAGGGGCTC
The DNA here is from genome assembly GCA_013235015.1 of Araneus ventricosus. NCBI lineage: Eukaryota > Metazoa > Arthropoda > Arachnida > Araneae > Araneidae > Araneus > Araneus ventricosus. The sequence goes on along the minus strand of BGPR01006078.1, from coordinate 55,441 downwards.
CTGATGAACATACGAAAAGTTCCCGGTCCTGAGGGGGAGGGGAGATCGTGCCACCATCTTGGTTTTCACACCCCTTTTTAGTTTTTCTTAAATATCTCGAAAACTATTCAGTTTTCAAATTGCAATTGATTTAACAAATTAAAGAGTGTAAAACTCCCTACAAATGTATGCTTTTATTTTTCTTTAAAGCTTTAAGAGTTTCTGAAATAATGGGTCTCAAATTTTGCTGCCATCTTGGATCTCATCCCCCTTTTTATTCTTTTTTGAATATCTCAAAAACTATTCAATTTTAAATACATGTAATACAACAAATTAATGATCGTAAAATTCCCTACAAATGTATGCTTTTATTTTTCTTCTAGTTTCTGAGATATTTAAGAAAAACTAAAAAAGGGTGGATGAAATCCAAGATGTTAGCAAACTTTGAAGCCTATTATCTCGGAAACTATTAAAGTTAGAACAAAAATAAAAGCACTCGTTTGTAGGGAATTTTACGTTCTTTAATTTAATGTATCGCATGTGATTTGAAAGCTAAATAGTTTTCGAGATATAAAAAAAACTTTAAAAAAGTGTCATGAAATCCAAGATGGTGGCAAACTTTGAGACCCATTATCTCGGAAAATTTTAAAGCTAGAAGAAAAGTAAATGCATGTATTTGTAAGGAATTTTACGCTATTTAATTTTTTAAATCAATTGTAATTTGAAAACTGAATAGTTTTTAGAATTTTCAAGAAAAGCTAGAGAGGAATGAGATCCAAGATGGCGATACGTATTCTCCCCTCTGGGCCAGGGGCTTTTAGTATGTTCATCAGGAGCCCCTCAGGAACATGTGTACAAATTTTCAAAACTATACGATTTAATATTTTTTTCAAACCCTTCATTGACTGGACTATTAATGACCTTTTTTCCGCTCCTCGTTCTTCAACAATGGGCACCGCCATATATTGAAATATTGGAACGGCTATTCCTATGGGGCAAATTAAATGGTAATTCGCTAATTTTAAGAAATGTTGAAAAAAAGTTCACAGATTTTTGTTGTTTATCTTATAAAAGTTGACTTAGTTTTTTGGTAATGACAATTTGCATTATCATTTTTATTTTTTGTCAAATCAAAAAGACATCCTTTATTTTACAATAGAAGACATTGTGCAAATCCAGAAATAAATATTAAAATTTCAAAAATACATATTTAAAAAATTCAATAAGAACTAAGCATTATTATAAAACAAAAATCATATGTTTAGAAAATACGTGGGTCTATGTGCATGCATGTACAAAGGTGCTTAATTTTTGCAGCAATTTCCCACTACGCACCCTGTTAACGGGTTTTATTTGAAAGAAATTGGTTCGGGGTTGAAATGCTAATGGCCAGTTTTGAGGATTACAGCGAATTTATGTTCGGACTTTCTTAACAGTTCTAGGAAATATCCCTTTCCCCCAAGGTGGAAATTTTACAAAGAGAGTGGGACGTTCTCGAACTGTAGGTTGGTTGTACATTACGCTTCGGACCTTTCAGTATGGAGAGTTAATTTCGCTGCCTAAGACTTGAAACTTATATCTAGGTGGGGGTTAAATAGCAGTGACTTATTTTTATTTATTTCAACTGTTTAAAATTTTAATCAATCATGTATTGATAGCTACTTTTGATTATTGTCTCTCTAGAAGGTCAAAATAAAATTAATTTTGATTTAAAAATTTAGTTTTTATTCTGTTTGAATCATTGTTACATTGTGATTGAATTACTAAAATGGCAAGGCTTGAGCTTAAAAGCTATAATATAAAGATTTATAAAAGATTGTTCCAAAAAGCATAAAATAGTTATTAATTGTGAATTTCTTTAGTGTTCAATTGAGATTGACTTATGGATATTCAAGATAAATTAGATACGATTTTTGATTTTATCTCAATATATTTCAAGTTTTCAGTTAAGATTCACTGTCTCTTGTCCTATTGACATCAAATATAAAAAAATCATGGTCGTTTTTTGAATTTTTTTTATAACTTATTATTATTGTTATTATTATTCATATTAATTTGTAGTTTGATTCCTGTAAAATCAGAACAAGTGAAATATCAAGTGTATAGACATGTTTTACAATTTTTCAAGTGAAAAATTCAGTTATGTGCAATTTCTACAATATGTAATTTTATGGTCCTTGAATTTTCTGTAGAAGGTCCTTGAATTTTCGTAAAAAGTCCTTGAAAGTCCTTGAATTTTTTTCTTCAGTAAGAGTGGGAACCCTGTATAAGTATAGATAAACAAAAACAAAAAAAAAAGCAGTTTGTATGTTTTTAAAGGTTTTTATATGTAGGTGTTTCTGGTGATCAGAAAAAAGACTTAAAAAAACCTTTTAAAGCATAATGATAAAACAAATCATTATAAAAACGAACAGCATTGTCAATAATATTTTAAAAATAACTGAAATTAACAACTTTATAAGCAACCCATTATTTTTTACATTTTTTTTTTATGTTACTGATTTTTTTATGAGCTGTTCACTTGCTCAAATATAACTGCAATGGCAGGCTCTTACTCTTACTTTACACAGTTATTTTATTGAATTCATCAAAAAAACTCTTGCATTTATTCAACTTTCTCTCTACAAATATTATTCATTGATATTGTAAAATTAAGAAAAATAAATACATGTACTTTTATCTTAGCTCACCATGGAACACCTTGCTACATTTAGTTTAATCCTTTTGCTGCAACATCCAGGTATATCCCAATTATGTTTGAGCAGTCATTCTTTACTATAATGCAGTGAAAGAGTTAACTTCACAATAAGAAATTAATAATAGGAATGTCCTTAACTTGGGTTTAAGATATCATCACATAATGAGCGATATTACCTATCTCAATTGTCCAAGTTTTACAAGAGGAAGAATTTTAAATTTTGATTTCTAAATTTTTCAGAATCAATTACATTTTTGTTGGAGTTGGTGGGTTTTTTTCCCACATCTGGTATGAATATGCGGTCTCGTTTTCTTACCAGGTTGAAAGAAAAAATCAAATATTCATTATTTGTTGCAAAAAATGCAGATTTTTCTTCCTCTTGTAAAACTTGGAAATTTGAGGTAGGTGATGTTGCTTATTAAGGGACATTATGTAACATAATGGAGATACCTCATCAGGTGGTTAAAATATCCTTTTTGCTGCAACATTTTAATGTACTCAAACTTTCTGTTTTGTTCAAGTAGTCATATTTTAACATAATGCAGTGAAAGGACTAAATATATTTCATACTACTGAGTTTTCACTTTGCATTTAGGAAGTCATGAAATAAATAGTTGCCATTGAATGTTATTTGATTTTAAGTGATGATTAAAGCTTTCAATATATGTCTTAAGTTTTTACATAAAGGCCATCACTGGATAATTTACTGCTTTTTTAAATTTTAGTTAAAATCAATGCTTTTTATTCCAGAGTTTGAAAATCTTACAATCATCTTGCCACCAAATATTAACTGATATTCGACTGTGCTTGATGCAACATGTTGAAGATATGCGTGACCATCAAGATGATATACCTACTGACGGGTAAATGCTATTCTAATTGTTTTGTTAATTATCCTTTGCATATTTTTTAATGGTTTATTACTGCACATATGAACATTATGAAAAATTTCCTGATAGGATTATCTGTTCAAATTTTTACAATGTTTGCATAAGAAAAAGCAAAACATAAAAGTTTTTAAGTGCAATTATTGCGAACCTTAATGTTGTTGCCGAAAGTATATATTGTGTGCTGATCAGGTTGCCTGAGATAGCTTGAATTCAACATTAGATTTTAGTTTACTTTAGGCTGTGTGATCCCTTATTGTTAAGATCTGTAGTCTACCCAATAATCGAAAGATCTGAAATTAAAAGTAAATAAAATTATTTTAGGCAATGTATACAGCTTTTGGCTATTTTTTTAACAAAAAATAAAATATCCTTTTAATATATGCCCTTGTGTAGGTTTCTCCCACTTTCATAAAACATAATTTTGCTTCTATGGCTTGTTTGTGTGTTCTAATTTCTATAAATTAGAACTTACAAATGAGCTGTAACTCATTCAGAAAGAAACAAGTTGATGTGAAATTTCAGTATGTTGTTAAATAAAAGCTTTCAGTAAAACTGCAGTATTGTTTAGCAGTGGATTCGGAAACCCTCCGTGCTTTTGCACATGAGCCGGGCGGAGTTATTTTCATCAAAAAAGAGAGGAAAGTGAAGAATGGAAGGGTGATGTTTACATTTTACTGAGTGTGATCTAACAAAAAACTCCAGAAATGCACTCATTGCCTGACACCCCTTTCTGGTGTAAAAGTGTCCAAAAGTGCTAGTCTCGGAATCCGTTGCTGAACAGTATGCAAAATAGTTTCACTCCATTTGGAAAGTCTGAGGTCTGCATATAGCATAACATTGCATGTGAATTTCACTGTGATAGTGAGATAAGAAATCTGCAATCACTTAATATCTTACAAAAGAATTCAAAGCTTTTTTTTTTTTTTCAAGAACTATGATTAGAGAGATTTTGAGATATTAGAACCAGATAAAATTCTGTCAGATGTATCCAGAAGGCTGAATGCGAGTCCATCTGTTCTGCAAAGATTTGGACAACAATATCAAACCACAAATTTGCTATTATGAAAGTTCAACTAATGATAGCCAAGTGATGTGTCAAGTGCCAGTAAGCGATATTTGCAATTATTCTCACTAAGAACTAGAACCTCAGTCCAGACTCACTTATGCCATTATTTTACTGTAGACACCTTAAGAATGGTGTCAATATATAGGGCATCCACATTAAATCGTAGTCCAGTAGCTAATTTCGAAACCATTAGAGGTAAACATATAGTTCCAATTGGAAAAATGTTTTAAATGAAGGGAAGAATTATATTTTATGATATTTTTAGTCAATAAATATATCTTTGAAAAAGTTAAGAATTTTAATTTTTTATATGGTCACCCGGTCCTATCAATCATATTTAGTAAAATATTCTTCACACACTAACACTTTAAACAAAAAAGAGTTTCACTCTTCTGCGACTAAAACTGACCGAGTTATGGAGCTTTGAATACTGCTGACTTGGACCACTTTACACTGTTTCAATAGCCGCCTCGAAGACGATCCACCAACCAATGTGCAACACTTGGTCGACGAGGCCGCTTATTGGTTTAAAATTATGAAATTCAAAGCTCCAAAACTCGGTGAGTTTTGGTCACAGAAGAGTGGAGCTTTTTTTTTGTTTAAAATGTTAGTGTGTGAAGAATGTTTTACTAAATATGATTGATAAGACCAGGGTACCGTATAGAAATTAGAATTTGTAACTTTTTAAGAAATATATTTATTGACTCAAAAAGCATAAAATAAAATTCTTTCCTTCATTTAAAGCATTTTTCAAATTGGAACTATATGTCTATCACTAACTGTTTAGAAATTAGTTATTGGACCACAATAAGCGTGGACACCCTGTATATTTTGCTCATAAAGCTCCCTGTGAGTGGTGTGTTTGCAAGATGGATTTCCATTTGTAGTCCATTCACTTGCGGCAAATTTGCATCAAACAATTCAGTGTATGGCATAGCCAGCTTGATCACCATATCTAAATCTAAGCAAGTGTGTTTGTGGTTGCTCTGGGGAAACATTGCTACTTTCATTACTCAAGTCCTTGAAGCACTTAAAACAATGGCTCTCCCTTTTTACAGATTTTGTAAATAACATCATACATATTTGCCGTATTGCTGCTTGAGGTGTTCTCACTCCTGACTGAAGATACAATTCTTGTATCAAGCTAGCCCATTCCATTTGTCAATTTCATACATGTACTAATTTCTGAAGCAAAATAGCTGTTCAGTAATTGTTTTCATTGTCTCAATTTCATTAAAATCAAAATATAACTAGTAGTTCAGTAAACAGTAGACGTCCAAAAAAAATATAGGATCTGCCCTCCATCACAGCCTTTTAAAAGTTTAACTTTTTTTTAATTGTGAACCAATGCCTTTTTCAATGTCTTAGATGTCATTTGCTATTATCAGTATTTTTGGAGGAATTATAAATGGTGTTACAAAATAACAAACAAAAATTGAAAATTATGATAAAAAAAAAATTACATGAGGCTGTCTTTTTCAAACAGCCGCTGATGTTAAAGCTGTAGTGGACTACGTTACTCGCGATTATCTTTATTTCTCAAAGCTTCCTGGATTCTCTTTTGTTTCTCGAAGTTACTCTCAATTCTCTTTTGTTTCTATAAAATACTAGTGTGTGGAAAGTTGGCAAAATAAAATGAAACTAAGGTTACAATGAAAATTGTTTTATATCTTAATAAAATATATTACAATGTCAATTCTTTTGTTTTGAATTCTTATGTTTTTATCATATGTAGTTACCGAGATATAGAGGATCGCATCGCCAATTCATGCGTATTTTTGCCCAACTTTGCAATCGGCTGAACTACAATTCCGATTTTTTTTTTTTTTTTTAACTTCTGTTGTTACCCTTTATCTCTAAAATAAGACATTAGTTGTGTTTTTAACATATGTAGTTACTGAGATATAGAGGATCTCCCATACAACGTTTTTTGTGGCGTTTTGGCGTGTGAATCAAATTCCTTCCTGAGACCCCAATGGGAGGAATGTAGTCCTACATTAAAAAGAGAAAAGCATTACATAAATAACAGATTATATTCTTCAAGCATTTTATAGCATGAACCATTTGGGTTGAATCATTAAAAGAAAAAAAAAAGTACAAGAAAAAAGAAAAACAAGATTAAATGGAAATAAACATGAGAAAGCAACTCTCGACATGGAACTATGATCTTATCTCTTTTATTTCCTCCAAATGCCAATTATTGATACAAGTGTCTGTGTTTATCAGTATTAGCAAAATTACAATTAAATGTCATTTGCTATTATCTATCTATCTTTTTTTTTTTTTTTAAAGACACTATGAATGGAGTTCTGTTTGGCTAGAATTGTTGAAAAAAGCTGATCGTTGCTTGAAACAAAGCCATTGAAATGGCCACTATCTTGAAACAAAATCAAAAAATAAAATTTTGATGCATTTTTTACATGCATTTTTAATAACTTCATTGAACATTTATGCCAAATTCGAAGAAAATCGAACAACATGTTTGGTTGTGACTGTGTGACAAACAAATTTATTGACAAGCAGACAAAATTTGCTTTGCTCAGTCAACAATTATAGGATAAGCAATATTTTTATTTATTTTTTTTGTTTTTAAATTTTTGGAAATGGTGAGATTATATATATATTCAGCAGCTATCTAAAGGAAATTTGAAAATTCTTATATTATTTAGTTAAGTGAAATTGTGTGACACACAATTTTGACAACAGTTATTGGCATGTGCAGTATAGGAAAATTATAATTTTTTCTCTTTGTTTAATAATTGCTCTATTTACAAGTGAATTATTTATATTTCCAGAGCTATTAGCAAAAAAGCAGAAGCACAGTTGAAACTTCTTCAGCCTCAGAAATACATCAATACGTTCTTGGAACACGACCTTAGACCTGGTGGAAGATTATTAACAAATTTTCGTTCAGTTCTTATAAACACTGGCTCTATTGGAACTGCCTGTGGTTCAGCATTAGTTAAAATTGGAGATACCTCTGTGCTGTGCGGAATCAAAGCAGAATTAACTAACCCACTTTCCAATAAACCAGACGAAGGTTTCTTTGTGCCAAATGTCACATTGACTTCAGTATGTTCCAACCGGTATGTTCCTGGGCCTCCAACCGAGCAGGCTCAAGTTTATTCTCAAATCATCATGGACTTGTGGAAAAATTCTCCATTTGTGGATCCCACAGACCTGTGTATCACTCCAAACAAACTTTCTTGGTGTTTATTTGCTGAAATGGTCTGTCTTAGTTTTGATGGAAATGTTCTGGATGCTTGTATATTAGCACTTATGGCTGCTCTGCGGAATACCAAACTGCCAGAAGTTGTAGTCAACGAGGAGACAAACTCTATAGAAGTAACTGACAAATTGATAGATTTAAAAGTAAGTTATTTTGTGTTTTCTGCCACCTATGCTGTATTGGAGAAAAGCTGTGTGGCAGACCCTTCAGCAGAAGAAGAATCATTAGCGAAAAGTGGTATTACTGTTTTCTTGAAAGATAAGCATGAAATAAATGTGCATTCTTTTGGACCTGTGAAGGAAGATCAACTATTCCATTGCATAGACTGTTCTAAAGAGCGGTATTCTGAGATGAAAGCACTTCTTGAAACTTTGAACTGATTTCTTTGTGTATAAAATATGTTTCATTTTGTTTACTGTAAAACACTTCAACATAAATAGTTCATTAAATTTTATTTGTGTATAATTCTCTGTATCAAAATGAAGCGCTCAGATTTGAGTATGAGAGGTAAATGAATTTTTTACCTCTGGCAGTAAAGTAAGTGGTGCTGGGTTGGTTAATGGTACCACTTTAGGTGATGACTGGATGTGTTGCATAATGTAGTCTGTTTTGTTCAGTACATGTACAGTGGCAGTGCAAGGGTAAACATCACCCAGGTTATAGTACTTTTTATATTCCTATCTATATATATAAAATGCTAACATACGTGGCATAAAAAAAGAGGTTAATTTCTCTTTTTCCGATGGCAACCATCGGTTTGCTTACAAAACAAAACTGGTAGCCTCCTCCATGTTAGGCTTAACTTCATGGGCATAGCCTGCTACTATATCACCTACTACGAGCCAAATAATGTTCAGATCAATGCCAAAATAATTCAAATCAGAGTAGGTTAAAATTTGTTAATGCACAAATTGAGGTGAATATCATGGAACTTTCTTTTGTGAATATTGTATATTGGGTACTTTACCGTTATATGCACACCACTTTGTGCCTTTTTTGTCTTGGCAAATTTTCTTGGAGTGCTGAATCTCCAACTGGGCTCAATTTCTTTGCTAACGATAGTTGATGTTCGCTAGATTTTTGGTGAGCTGAAACTTCAGAAGCTCGAAAGCACCAGTTTGGGCAAAAATCCATGATGCGCATATAACAGAGCAAAGATGCTCTGCGTGGAATCATCTACTTATTCATATTTAGCTTTAACCACTTATCAGTTTTGTCAGAACACCACTCGGGCGCTGCGAAAGGGGACTTCCCTTATTTGCCCAAACGCCGCTTTGACAGGTCATTTTTCTAAGCCAATCCACTGATTTTCCCGGCTTTTTTACTTTCTTTACTTTGCAGTGCTTCTAGTAAATAGCTCTATTCATATAATTAATGTTGGATAGCAAAAGTTTAAACCAGTTTTTAGGTTAGGTTAGGTAAAGCAGTTTTTAGATCCTTATTTCCCCTGCAATTAAAAATTATCAAAAATTAATACTTGTTACTGTTTTGACTGCTGATTTGAATTTATAAAATCAATTTGAATACAAAATCGCTTATAAAAAATGTGCTTATTTTTGGACACAATATGGCAGAAAAAAGAAACTGTTAAGTGGTTAAAAAGTGCAGGGTGATTCAAAAGTCTGGTGCAATATTAAAAGCAGCCATTCACAAACAAATAAAAAAAATAAAAGTTTGAACAGAAGAATGGAAATAAGGGCCAGTTTTTATTTATTTTTTTCGTTATAAAATGAGAATTTATTTATGGCATGGTTTACTATTTGAAACACCAGAGGATGTGCAGTTGATGGAAGGATTCATTAATTAGGCTAAAACACTAATTGGAGATATGGCTTACAAATTTTCACTGTGCTGCCATCCCTTCGGACTTTTATCTTAATTAAAAAAGTCATTACGACATTTGGATGGAGAAGGGGGAAATCTTTAAATCATATTGGAGTTCTTTCCTCCTTCTAATGTCTACATCATCTGCAACATCATCTTTAATAACATAACATACTGAGGAGAGTTATAATTTTCATTACTAGCTGATAACCCATTCTTGAGGAATAAAAGAAATCATTTATGTAAACCACAAACAAGCTAAGAAATTCACACATTAAAATGGTAAAGTAGGCAAATGATAACCTTAGTAACAACCCACTGCTGGTATGACATCTTCCATCAAGGTGTTGTACATACTTTTCAAGAACATGGGTAATTTGAAGACGAAAGCGACGGCAGTCATCAGGTAGGACTGTGGTGATTTCCATCTAGGTACTGGGTCAATACTCTTCCATTTCTTTTCTTCAACAAAGCTGATAAAGGATTTTTTATCCCTGGCTCCTCTGTACTGTCGAAAGACACCATCTTTAACATGAAAGATTTTTGGCACTTCAGTTATCATAAAACGAACACTGAGACTTGGACTTGTTGTGACGTCAATATTTCCAACTTTTATGCCAAGATCTTTACTCCATTCCGCAAACTCTTTCCACAAAGGCTCTAACTGCTGGCATGCTGGACAACAAGGTGAAAAAAATGCAACCATCGATTCTTCATGCAACATATCAGTCCAATTGTCTTCATTTAAACTTTTTAATTCTCCTTTCGACTTGACTACTTGAGGCAATTTCCAACTTGATGGATTGAAGATAATTACTGGCGTTATGACAGCACAGGAAAGAAAAATACAACCCAAAAACTTTATATATAAGCTTATCATGTCTTATTTTTCATAATCGGAAACACAGATAAATCAATGCACGGAAGAGAAAAAACCTGCAATGCGACAACGCATAAACAGTGGAAAAGCAAAAGTTGTTAATTTTTATGAAATCAAAATTTATTTATTTATTGTACGGAGTTGTAACTTTTGATACAAGTACAAGCTTGGCATCGTTACTAGTGCTACAACAAGAGAAACAAACAGATTTACCATCGAAAATATAAAAAAAAATTAAAGAAACAGCAAACACAAGGGCAAAAACATTTAAACAAATAAACTGAGGAGGAAAAAACGAACTACTGTCTCCACCACGTGAACTGTGACCCAGATAGCACGTAAGTTTGCAGCAAGTTTGATTTTGACTTGATATTGCCTTGTCATAGCAAATTTGACGCGTCAAACTTGAAGTGAACTTATGGCAAGTTCGCCGTGACAAATAGCGCCACCTCCTTTACATTGCAAGCTTGCTGTAAGTTTGCAAAGATAGCACAAAGAGATAATTATCTTTGTCTCTGTTTTAAAAAAACATCCGATTTTTAATAACATTTCTTAGGCCGTCCTTCTCTTTATTAATTCAATAAATCAATGATAATTTGTAAAAAAAACTTTTATAAAAAAAATTTTTGAAACATTTTCCATCTTTTTACTAAATATAGCACTCGCACTTTAAAGAAAGCTATATCGCCTTTTTCTTAATGTTGAAATTTTAACGTTTATAAACAAAATTAAACCGAAAAAACAGTAAATGTTTGTTGAAAAATAAACTTATACATTTTGTCCCATTTTAAAGTAATTACTTTTGAACTCTAATTTCATAATTTATTCTACTAGCAAAACGTAGTTATTAGCGAAAATCGCTGTCTTTGACTTCAATTCATATTCTCAACTCAAACAAGTAATATAAAAAAATTTTTAATGTCAGTTCCTACTTATATAATATTAGATATAATGAAAAACGTACTGCGCATGCGCAAAGATATGGCTAAAATATGGGGTGCTTCGATGATACCATGGGCCATCCATATACCCAAGAACCAAGTCTATAATGTTAATAGTTTTCGAGATATAATGAAAAACGTACTGCGCATGCGCAAAGATATGGCTAAAATATGGGGGTGCTTCGATGATCCCATGGGCCATCCATATACCCAAGAACCAAGTCTGTAATGTTAATAGTTTTCGAGATATAATGAAAAACGTATTGCGCATGCGTCATGCAAAATATGAAATGACGGACAAACATACAGACAAGAAAGCGAATTAATATTGCATTGTCATCTAGTTCTGAGCTATGTTTAAAGTTTCAAGTCTCCAGCTCATCGGGAAGTTAGTTTAAAATCGATTGCAAAATTTGAACAAGATATATATATATATAAATATATATACATATAGGAAGAGTGTGAACTAATAGTAGGAATTGAAAAATTAATGAAATCAAGAAAACAGTTTAAAATAAATCGTATACGAATCGAATCGAACAATTTATTAGCGAAATCTATCTTCTCCTGTCAGAGTTTAACTGCGAAACGGTAGGTCGCGAGTTCTATTCCGGGTTGTGTTCGTACTCTGTTTTTGCTGCAATTTGCAATGAGTTTGACGCGGCAAGCTTGCTGCAAGTTCGTCCCATGGTGACTTCGAAGCTTGCGTTAACTTGTTGCAAGCTTGCACTCTTGTCATGTCAAACTTGTTGCAAGCTTGCACTCTTGTCATGTCAAATTTGTTCCAAGCTTGCTGCAATCTAAAATTGCTATCTGGGGACCGGCAAAATTTCTAGTTTATGGCGGTCGCTGTAGGAACATGTTATCGTAGGAAGAATCCATTTCTAGTAGGTAAAAGTTCATTCAAATGTGCTAAATTGGCACATTTAGCGCCAAATGGGCTATGTATGGCATTATTATATTTAATTTTTGAAAACAAACCGAGAAGACGAATGATCAACTACTGTTTTTACCTCCGCAAACTGGCGTCAAGAATAAAATAAAACTCCGACTTCCATCAGATTCCTCCTATTCGAAATGAATCTTCCCTAGCATAACCAGTTGCTATAGCGACCGCCGTAAACTAGACATTTTGGTGACCACAGTTCTCGTGGTGGACAGACAGTAGGAGCGGTTGCAAAGTCTACTGTAGTTAAGAGAAAGCAGAGAAAGAGTCATCTAATTAGATACAGATAGATGGTTCGAATTTCAGACGTGAATCGTTGCGACTAACGTGTCAAGTCGTTTATTAACTAAGAAAATGTGTCAAATATAAGTTTTAAAACATTCAAACAAAATTCATTTACAAAATACATTAACCCTCCAGGAGTCGCGCGTATGTGCGAGGTACTTATATCGTGCATGGTATTACATATTTATATCGTGTTATCTTACGAAAATAAATGTAACTTTCATTTATGTAATCTGTATTTATTAGCTTTATACTAAACAAATATTATGTAAATAAAAATTGCACTTTAAAGAATGTTATAAGTATGTAATACGACGCACAATATAAGAATCTCCATCATACGTACGACTGCTGGAAGGTTAAATTGACAACGCATTCCCAAAATAGAAGGTGTCATCTAGTTACATAATTGATAAAAGAAAACATTTAAGGGGTTTAACCCCCTGACAGTTTTATTTTCTTTGCTATCTAATAAGATGGTCCCTCCTGTTTTGGAACGGCGCTGTCACTTTGATTCATCTAAGAAGGCATAGAATACTTGAGATGTTTATGGATTCTACGTAATTTTTTGCGTCAAATTGTAAAGCTAATTAATGATTAAATTTTAGATTGTAAGACTAAAAATGCGATAATTCGATGCACGTATGGCATACGGGCACGACTGTTAAGGGCTTAAACATTGATATTATTAGGGAATTGGTAGATGTTATTACTATATTATTTATTCTGTTATTATTTTCTGCTTTCTCGTGTAAGGAATATTGTAATCGTAAAAAAGTTCCGAATGGACCTCCACGTTCTATACCCTCCCGAGTCCAATAAAACCATTTTTGGAATTATGTCCGTCTGTGACCGCGATAATTGGAAAAAGCAAAGAGCTAGACGGAAGAAATTAAGTCTGTGGTCTTCAAATCAAAACTACAGATTTCTATCAAATTTTGAATAAAATCCAATACTGAAGTCTGTCTATCTGTCCGTCCGTGTGCATGCGGTCCTGTAACTCAAAAAAGCAATGATCTAGATCAGTGGTGGCGAACCTATGACCCATGGGTTTGACACGAAGGCTTTTTAAATGACCCATATGTTGATTTTTATAGACTTATTTTTTATAACATAAAAGAGGGAACAGAAAATCAAAATATTTAAAAAATTAAAGTATAAAACTCGAACGTCGAATTTATAAAAAAAAAATATTTCCAAGTGGACGGTGGCTAACTGATTTTCTAACGTATCACTGCACCTGTGTATGACTGATGACAGTCACTCATAAAGTTGGTACGCATATTCTTTGCATCAGTGTTTCCAAATTATTAGTACCCTTTTCTCCGCATCCTCCCCTCCTTTCCAAGTGACGCTACTGACTTAGTAACCCACGGGCTAGTATTTAAAAGATAATGAATAAAATTTGACTCTCTTCTCAAAAAAATTCGCCACCACTGATCTAGATCAGAAGTTCTCAACCTGTGGTACGCGAAGGACTAGTTGGGGGTACGAGAAATTAAAGCTGGTAATGGCGGAAACAAGGGATTAAAAATGTTACATAATTTTGTTTCCCCAAGTGAATACTTCTCATTTAATAACTATATCACTTGAATAGTTGATAATAACAAAGTGTTATATTTAGCTGTCTTTATAAGTTAATGCCAAGTTTTTACAATACTGCTTTTATTTCTTTTGGCGTTGAACTAATACTACAGTAAAAATGGAATAAAATGTAAAATAAAAAATAATTCCTGAAAATGTTATTATTTTGAGTCATTTGTCCCAAGAAATTAACGTTATTGATAAAATATTTGTATAGACGGATGGTTGGGGACTGGATACGACGCTAGGGGTTACGTGAAAATAAAAAGATTAATAAAGAGTAAGCGAGGGGAAAAAGTTTGCCAACCCCTTATCTAGATGGATGGCATATGAATCAGTCAAAATTTGTCTTTCTGTTGATCTACGTGCGTATCCGAGTCACTCCCATGCATGAGAAATAAAGACACCCTGTTAAAAGATTACAATAATGTGTTCCTTTGGAAATGGTGCAAAAACTATTTTAGTTTCCGGCCGTTTTTATATATATGTTACGGTCAATGTGGATAATCGGTTATTATGCGTAATAACCTGTGATTATGAATAATAACCAATTAAGCCGGTTAAAGTGGATAATTTATGCGAATTTATCACATTAACCGGTTAATATGCATAATTCCCAATGAAGTTCTGTGAATTTGATTGTTTTCAAAGGAGTAGCATTCGGCTCCTTTTACATCCATTAAAGTTAGACTTAAAATTTAAAAATTTAATTTAAATTAAATGTTTTTAAATAGAATTTCTATTTATTTAGTGATTTTAGATTTCTCCGATTACGTAATTGAGCGATTTTTATTGAGTTATGAATTTAATAAAAATCGTTAGCGTTGAATTTTATGAAGTCGCTTGTTCATATTTTGGAAATCTGTCTTCGCTTGCATGATAATTTCTTTGATTCTTCGCACTATTCTATTCTTTTTTGTTGTTGTTAATTAAATCTAGAGCGTTTGTTCCCTATTCCAAATATTGGAACTGATTAAATCTATTAATTCTTTACTATTCCTTGTTCTGAAAAACATTTCCGCTAGTAGGGGCAAATGCTTTATATTTCCTTACATTCTTTGATATTACCTGTGTCCTCCTCTAATTTCTTCAATATTCTAACATTCAATGAGCTAGAGAAGCTACTTTGCCCGGTGCCTATTTCAGATTCCCCAGGCATCGCGAGCACAATTTCTCCTGCTTGATTCGAGTAATAAAAAACGCATATTCCTTGCATTCAATGAGCTAGGTAAGCTACTAAGTTCCGGCTGCCGTTGCTGGAGAAGCCGTAGGATGTTTTTTTAAGTCAAAATAATTTGACCTATGCCCATTTCAGATGCCGGAGGCATCCTGAGCACAATATTTCCTGCTTAACCTGAGTAATTAAAAAACGCAGATTCCTACAATCAATGAGATAGCGAAGCTACTGGATTCCGGCCCCTGCTGTTAGCGAAACTAAAGGATGTTTTTTTAAAGTTAAAAACACTGTCCGGTACTGACTTTAAATGCCACAGACATTGCGAGCGCGGTTGAAATTCTACATTTGAAACAGGAGATAGTGCTAAGACAACCCACAAATACTTTGGTTTCGAAAAGATTAAACTTTAAGCGATTAACCTTTAACTGTAATAAATAATAAATTTTGCTTAATTAATCACATTTACCAATGAAGTTTGGTCAATGAGACCACACATGTCAATGAAAATAATCACACTGACCTAACTTCATTGGTAATTATGTATAATAACCAGTTAATGTTATAAATTCTCATAAATTATCTACCTTAACCGGCTTACTTTGTTATTATGCATAATAACCGATTATCCACATTAATCGTAACATATATCTGCCATTAATTAACCGTAACATATATACTATTGCGCACTTTTATATTCGTGCGGTTTTGAATTCCGCCATTAATTTACGCTTTGAGAAAATTTTGGACTTTCAACAACTTTTCTTCGGTTTAAAATTTTACATTGCGTGTTTTTTTAAATTTGTTATTGTTAATTCAGAATAAATTTTGAAATTTATCATGCGATTTTATCTTTCACAGTTCATGCACACGTATTTAAAAGAAATTACTTTCTTTTTAAAACGGCTAGTTCCATACCATATGCTTAGTACAGCATAGTCTAAGTTGGCTTTTGAGCCAAGAAACCCTAACATGACTCACTCGTTTTTTACATCTTTTGAAATTTTATCATTCGATTTTACCTTTTGCAGCTGTCTTATATGAAATTTTATGATTACACTGTTTTTTATTAATATAATTACCACTTCTCTACCATGCGCTTGACGCAGTATAACCAAAATTGGCTCTTGTGCCATAAAATCTAAAACAGCCAACCAACCAACTAGCATATCAGACGCGTAGCGGCCGGGAGGCAAGGGGAGTATAGATGCCCCAGGCGCCACTCTTAAGCTGGACATTCACGAGTAGGCCAAGCTATACCATTTATCCTAAGAGCGGTTTTTCCCCCCAACCATTTTAGTCAAAAAATTAGGCAAAGCATTCACGGATGTTCCAAAGTTTGTTTTCAGACAAGGTTCAAAGTCGGAGAATTTTTCCTACCCAGACTCCTCTTTCCCCACACGAGGGATTTCGAGTTTAATTTCTAGCCTCGACGCGAGGTGCCAATGTAGGCAGATCCTTTCTTTGCCGCTACCCTCGCATCGAGGTCTTAAATTGGAATCGGCGGATTGAGTTTTGGATTTTAAGTTCTTTTGAATTCCACCACTTCGAATCATTTGCTCCAAATTTGACAGGTTTTCGACCTTGACAATAGGTTTTTCCTTCCTGTGTTCCAAAAATTCCAGTTTGGAAGAACGGTGAATGGCCTGCTTTCGTGGGCGCTATGCAGAAAAACATTAGTACATTCATGTCACTTTTTAAAGTCAAATAGGATGAAGGGGCGAAAAAGGCCATATTTTAACCCCCGGTGCTCTTGCTGCGCCACTGGTACGTATGTGAACGCGTTAACTCAAAAACGCACCAAAAGCTAAATGCATGAAATTCAGTATGCGATCTTTATATCAAAATTGTAGATCATCGACAAATTTTGGATAATTGTTTTTTTCCCCGCATGGTTTCCTTCTAGGTGTGATGATATGGCATTGAATTATTTCGAAATACACATTGATACTCTTTAGTTTAAGGTGAATCTAAACATAAAACGAGCCATATTGTTGAAATAAACGAAAAAACATACTCTCTGGGTTTGGTACAGGATCACAGGATCTACATTTATATCCTGCGATAAACAATAGAACTTGTTATCTGCTAAGAATCTAATTTAGTGAATATGATATTTTTAGCCCGACAACTTAGATTTTACATACAAAGATTTTATGGGTTTCAAACCAAGAATAGACAACACTCAATGTCAGTGGGAGAAGCACGATGTTTCTAAGTTGATATTAGCAACTGAAGGATTGTTCTCGTATATGAAGTATACAAAGAGAAAGTATTGTGATCGTCAAAAAAATTCGAACGCGAGATTTTGATGAATCTCCACGTTTTACGCCTCGTCATTTGAATCAATAAAAAGAAAGAACGGTCTAGGAAATTTTATTAAAAATCGGATTTTCTTTTTTTTTTTAACAGAGACAAAGAATCAAAACCAGATATATTCAAACATATTCAGTCATATCGTAAAGTCACTAAGGATTAAAAAAAAAAAAACAACGGAATAATAAAATGTTGTGTTATATTGTTAAATTCAGAATTAACAATATTGTCGTCACTACATTGATCAACGCTGTGGGAATATAGAATTTTCAATATTGTCACCCAGGGCCGGCTCGAACAAAAGAGGGGCCTGTTGCAAAGCTGATTTGCGGGGCCTTGAAACTGATTTCGTAAAACAAAATAATTTATTGCATTTTGTTATTTATTACGCCGCACAGATTGGCATTGAAGACTTAACAGGGGTGGCTCCAGAGGGGGACCGGGGGGGGCATGGCTCCCCCGTCGGGGATGCTGTACCCCCCCTATCGGGGAAAAATTTTGTATCCCTTCGGGGAAATTTTTTGTATGGAGTATTCAACTGTAGTTGATAAATAATAATCTGACGAAAATTTGAGATCAATTTCATTACACTCGTACCCCCTGTCGGGGAGATCGTGCCCCCCAGTCGGGCAAATCGCCCCCCCCCCCCGTCGGGCAAACTCTAGCGCCATTTCTGGGACTTAAGGAATACGTGAAAATGATAAATAATTAAATTATGTGATTTTTGAACGATTTTGAAAGTGATTAAAATGTTAATTTATAAAAATAAATCAAAATAATAAAAAAATTATTATTTTGAATAAGATTTTTCTGCAGATAACGATCATAAGGCCAATATATTTTTCAGAACAGTTACACAATTTGAATACAGTTCAGATAGATTGATTTACAAATAAATATAATAATATTATGACCCTGTTATGCAAAACTTAACGACAAATTTTAATTTCATTAAAAAGAATCAATGCAATTCATTTTTTCTTGAATGACTGTTAGTGAATATAATCCTAATTACATAAAAATTCCTATGATGTCCCATATTCGTGATAAATTTCCAATCTCTTCTTAAAAGAAAAAATGTCACTACATATTATGACTAGAAAATATTGAATTTGGTAATATTCTTTGACAGATGGAATAGCTGATCAATTCCTTAAAATAAAACTGTTCATTTTTTTCTCACCAATTTCTTTTATTTTTAATTCAAGAGTTGCTTTTAACTAACTTTTCCCACTATTTCTTTGCAGTTATTAAAAGAAGATACGAATCTCAATGCACGATACTTTTCAAAAAATTTTAAATTCTACTTAAAACAGCGCGATCTTTGTCATCCAGGTTAGAGCATCTGCGCCACTGTCTACACCACTGCCTCTGCTGCGCATGTGCATTGTGCAGTAACATAGCAAACTTTTTTGTTTGTTTTTCTCTTATTAAAGTTATTTCATTTGAAAGAAACTGTGTAAAAGCTCTGTTTAATCTTTTCCTTCGATATGAGTTTCTTGGTTCTGTTAAAGGATAATGCGAAATAATCCTACGGACCCGTACGATCGCAGAGTTGAGAGATCTCTTCATTATTAGGTTCATTAACCCTGCAGCCCAAGCTTTTGTGCACTTTCATCGTCATCGATCATTCGTTCCTGTTTTATATTTCGTTGAAGTGGCAATATCATTTCTTGCTGAATTGTTTTCGTAAGCTGCGAAACTCGACTTGTTTATTGAATTATTTTGAATTAACCAAGTTTTCAGGTTTCTTTCTAGTGACCAATGTTGCATTAATTAAATATATATATAGAATTAAAAAATACGTATAGTATTAATTATCTTTCACTCATTTAAAATTGTTTTAATATTTGAATTTGTTCTGAAATTTCCTGTAATCACGACGAAAGCATCGAAATTTTATTCGGATATACCTGATATTTGACAAGTTGGATACCATAACAATAATATTTTATTATGAACCAAATACTCTATACTGTTATTTTGTAGTCATGGCTGATAGAAGAAAACTTCAAGGTCTGCATAAAATTTTATAAAGAATATATGCATTGAAATTATGTTTGCTTCTGCAACGTAATCTGTTATTTTTTTGCATTTATTGAACTAAGAAGCAAATATTATGCTATAAAGTAGCCAATATAATGTTTTGTTAATATGTGGTTCAAGTTTAATAATTAATACTTTTCTCCTTTTCTTATGTAGTAATTTAACAATTCGTTTCATTTCTCAGTTTTTTGATGGGGGCGAGCAAAATTTTGGTGTTTATATCATTTTTAGACATTTTAAAAATACTCTTATAGTTTTATTGCTTTTTAGAAAGTCTTGTTCGTTTCAATTTGTTTTACTATATAAAAGCGTTATATTTCCAACAGGAAATGGATTTTAAAACTTAGATATTTCTTTTGTTCCAATTCTTATAAAAATCTACTTCTTTTATTTACCATAAATGAATGATTTTTTGTTCCATTTTTTTGCCAGAGAACTAGCTGTGCACCTGATTTATTGATTGGATACAAAATGCTAACAAAAGTGAACTTCTAACTTGAATATTCATTATATTATTTGCTCAGTATTATTAAATGTTAAATATAATTTCTGAAATCTGTTAATTTTGAACTAAGAAATATTGTGCATAGAATTCTTTGTAAACCAAGTTGTTTTGTTTCATTCAGTAATGAACTTTTAAAGATTGTTTACTAAGTTTTTTTTTATAATTGAATGCCAATAACAAAATAGGATAAAATGCATAATGCTGGGTAAATTTATTTTAGTGATGCCTCATAAGTTGAACCTATGAAGATCAGGCCATTACCAAGAAATGGAATTTTATTTAATTTTATTTTTTGCTTACTTAAAAATATTCTAGAATTTTTTAACAATTGTAAAATAAATTGGATCAAAATTAATAATTTCAAAATAATAGTTTTCAGTTCAACTGGGTGCATATAATTTTCTCATTTATGTCTGTATTATTTAGATCTGAAATTTTGAAAATGAAAACCTAAAGCCATAAATTTTGTACAGTTGCTAATTTTATTTTATCACTGTATTTTTTTCTGAAATTTTTTTTTTTTAATATACGTTAATTCATTTGGTTAAGATAATTTGAGTGACTTATCAATACAGCTGAATTAAATTATATTGACGACCTAATTACTTATTAGAGAATGTCATTTTTTTAGTCAATTACTCTTGAAATTTCATTTTTCTTTATCTTAATTTTTCTTGGTTTTAGGTGAAATAGAAAAATGCCTTAAGAAAGTATCTGAAGGTGTTGAAGCATTTGATGATACTTGGAAAAAGGTAAAATATATTTTCTGCTGTATAAAAAAATTGCTATTGTTAATATAGAATGCTGTTTCAAAATGTTTAATTTTGCAGTATCTCATCTGCACTTATTATTTAATTACTTTTCTATTTCTGATCAAATTGCTAGTTTCTTGTAGCATTCAGAGTAATATACTTACATATATAAATATGCGAGAAATATATGTATGTTTTTGGAAATTTCATAGGTAATAATTCATAATTATAAAGCGATTTCTATATGCATTAATAAAATTAGGATTAATTATTACATTTGTCTGATTATGTCTTGCTTTCACTTTATATATGTTAATCTGTAATCACATATCATGAAATCAGTTTTAAGTATTTTTTTAGCTATTTGGTGCATATATATTTTTATTTTAGGTATGCATTAGGTTGAAAACATTTATATTTTAACACTGTTTTTGCTTATTAATATTTTTAGTTTAAATTCCTTTAAATATTAGGAACAATTTGCAGTAAAAATGTCTGACTAAAAGGTAAAATTTTTGTTAAAAAAAATAGGATTTTAATATTATACGAAGAAAATGAGCTGTTTGTATGTAGAATAAATCATATAAACCATATACAGACCTGCCAACTCTCCTGCTTTTGGCGGGAGTCTCCAGCTTTTTAACAATTTCTCCCGCCTCCCGATTCTAACCGATTTTCTCTTGTTTTTTAGTATTTTTGAGGAATCGGAGCAAATAAATAGTAATAATAAAAAAAGCAGTAAAAGATTGATGAAAGAAAATTCCAGGGCTTGCTGCGACCATTCTCCTCAAATTTCGAATGCATGACGTCGTTCCCATACGGATTCTTCATTATCTCTTTGCTGCAGTATCATGTCCAAGCTTGTTGACTCGTGACTATTGTCATGGGTTTTCGGCGCATGCGCTGCTTTGACTGTTTAGCGCAGTAAGGAGAATTTGTTTCTCTTCTGCCTATCTTGCCGTGTTAGGGGTATCGCCGAAATATTTTATTATTATTATTATTTTTTTTTTTGTGCATTCATTTCTTTTACCACCAGTCCAGATTTAATGTTATCGAAAAAATCTGAAAAGAAATACCAGGCTGTATTTACCGAGGCCTATTCCGAGGAATATTCGTTTATTATTGCTTCAAAGAAAGATAAATTGTATGCATTTTGTATCATTTGCATGTTTGAGTTTTCAATTGCTTCCGGCAAAATCTGCAACAACTTCTTCTTTAAAAGAGTAAAAGTACATTATCATGTAATTTGTAAATAGGATTTATTTGTAAGTAGAACTCAACTGTAAATATGAAAAAACTATAATCAAGAAATATATATATGAAGAAATGTAATTCCATAAATTAAAGCTCTGAAATACAAAAAAATATATAGGTAAGTCAATAATTTATAATGGTAATACTGTCTAGATATAAAATATGTATGGAAGAGTGAGGACTAAAAAAGTCTCTCTTAAAAAACTGATCAGATTATTTTAAAACCCAGCTAAGCAATTTTTAAAAAATCGATATTTTTTATTTATTTTGTAAAAAAATAAAATTTTGAGAAAAATAGTCAAAATAAAAGATTGTCTCATTAGGCCCCCTCCACCGTATTTGTACACGAGTTAAATAAAGTAAATGTTGGCCCTGCTGCGCATTTGTGATCGTGTTTTTATAATTGAAAATGTCTCCCTCTTTTTCAAATCTGGAGATTGGCAGGTCTGCATATATAAAAAATTTTGATGATAAATAAGAATTTAAAGACTGTTTTACCTTTAAAGATTATATAAAAACTATATTTTGTAATATAGTAAACTCTGGCTACAACGATATCCAATACAATGATAAATCCCTATACAACAATAAAATTTTGTAGTCCCGGTGAATTTGCATAGAACATAATGTTAATCTCCCCTCAATATAACGATATTCTGTACAGCAATAAAGGTACAAGGTTTTTTAAAAACCTCAACACCATTTTTTTCTCTAACATTATTTTATGAAGGATAAGCCTACTTATAATGACAAAAATTCCAAAAATGGCGATGTTTCAGATGACTGAAGAATGCGTTTTGTGACTTCAAAAGTCTTTAACTCAGCTTGAAGAAAAGTGGCAAAATGTCTGGAAATAACGTGTAGGAATATTTAACAGTGGATGATGATCTTATGGTTTTTGAAGGAGTTACTGAAGAAGATAACCCATTTTGGTTGTGATTTCTGACAGAAATCACAGACGAAATGGAAAAATGATGATACAGATATATCACACTCTTTATCGACTTTAATCAGGGGTGGCGCCAGTGCCCCCCCCCCTAATGGGGAATTTTTTTTTTACCCTTTCATGCAATGAGGGTATTTAACTAATAGATAAATACTGTTCAGCAACAGATTCCGAGACTATCACTTTTGAGCAATTTTACACCGGAAAGGGGTGTTGGGCAATGAGTCATAGAAGCACATTTCCGGAGTTCTTTGTTATATCATGCTCAGTAAAATGTAAACATCACCCTTCCATTATTCACTTCCCCCCTATTTTGATGAAAATAACTCTGCCCGGCGCATGTGCAAAAGCGCAGGGGGTTCTGAATCTGTTGCTATACAATAAAGATCTGGCTAAAATTTGTGACTTCAACCAGTTCAGTCCCTACAGGCAAATTTTTGAAGCCTTTCATCTATAAATGATGATCATTTTCATGCATTAGACTCTATGAAAGCCTTGTTAGTTGACTTAACAGTTAAAAAAAAAAAATGAATAAGCAAACAAAAATATTGGTTTCTTAGGTATGTGAACTATTTTATTGTATAACTGAATTTTCAAATTTTTGTATGCTTTAACAGACATCACTCTGCTGATGCTTTATTTGCAAAATGTATATTGTTGCATTGCATCCATATTCAAAGAACCAAAATTTAACTTTTTTATATTGTAATTATATCGCCCCTCGATATAACAATACATCCCTCTATAACAATCTTTATTTGGTCCCCAAAGTATTGTTGTAAGGAGGTATTATGGTATTATAAATGGATGTTGAGCATTATTATATATTTACTTCTGACAATGGTTAATTTTAGTGTGGTTATTTAATTACATTAAAAAAAATCTGTTTTATTGTAGAATGATTAAATTATTAATCAAATAATCATCTCCAGAAAATGTCCAATTATTTGTGATAAATTTAAAGCCACTTGGCCCAACTCTCAGGATGGGGAGACACTTGAGTGTAAAGGTGTATGTAAAATTTAAAAGCTAATACTTTTTGCCAACGGGGAAAAGTATTAGTTTGTTTTTACTCTCTCCCAAGTCTTGTAATAAATTTTACTTTCAACTATGCAGAGTAAGAATGGGAAGTAATAATGGATTTTTCTTTCGCTGTAAAAATAGGAATGAACTGGATACCAGTTTTTATTTTTATTTTATATGTATAATTATCACCTAGAGCCTAACATTGGCTATTATTTTAAAATATGGGCAGGGATCCTTGATTGTTTATTTTGATTTTTCTGCATTCTTTTCATTATTTTTTAATGTTTATTACTAAAGGTAGAAACCGTTTCTATTCATTCCTTTTTGTGCTAATTATTAATTTCATTGGATCAAATAAATGCATGTTTAAACAAAATAGAAATATTTAATACATATTGATCAACAAATAGTTATCTAAGACGACTATAAAATAATTCTGTAGTTTTTAATTTTAAATAATGTTTTAAAATATGTATAAATAGATGTTTTCTCTCCTTTTTTTTTTTTTTGTCTGAATCAAATTATGTTTCTTTGAAGTATATTTATTACATATTTTAAAAATAGAGAATTTGAGTACTTAATGCTTTTTTTTATATTTCTGGGAAGTAAATTATTATCAGCAGTTTGAGTATATTGAAAATTTTGAATAAAATTTTTTTTTATGTGGTAATTATTGATTTTTATATATAATTTCAAGAATATATATCTATTACTCTGATTTCTTCAGAATTTTGTGAGTTGGTAAATTAAAAAAAAAAAAAATGTAGTATACTGAAATACTAAATTTGGTTTTATTGATACAGTAAAGAAAAAAAATTTAAGTAATAAAGCTAAGAATACATCTAAAATAGCTCATTTCGTTGTTATTATGTACTTACTTGAAATATTTTATAAACTATGTTGTGTATTAAATCATTGTAATTTTTTATTAGGTATACAGTGCTACAAATGCAAATCAAAAGGAAAAGTATGAAGCTGACCTCAAAAAGGATATTAAAAAACTTCAGGTATAAATGCATGTTACTATTTTTTGTATCTTCAGATAAAAATGTTATTTTATATTATAAGTCTCCCCTTTATTGCATTTCATTAAATAATCGGTGATTCATTGCAGTTAATATAAAAAGGCGTTGTCATGACTGTATTTATCGTAATTATTTGTAATCAATTGTTTCTTTAATTATGCAATAGAAATTTCTTCCCTTTAAATTTTTATCAAGATGTAATTTCTTAATTTTATTTATCTTTTTTAATTTTTTTAATATTTTAAATTATAACCTCATTTTTTAAATTGCCAAGCTGATTCATTGATATACTACATTGTTTAAAAAATTTGTGTTTGAAAGGTGGTGAAGAATCTATTTAGTTCCTTTTTCTCCTTTTGTGTTTTGTTTACTTAAAAAAAAAAAAGTGTCAACTTGTGTATGTTAATTGGTGCTCAATTAGGTTGGGGAAAGTGGGGTAAAACAGGATGCCTAAGGTTTGAAGGCCTGTTGGAGCTAAACTATTTGGCATAAAGCTTGTCAAATTTTACGAAAATAGTCTTTATTTATCAGAGTTTAATATATTTTTCAGGAAAAGTCACAGTTTTCTTACTTATTTTTACTAACGATTTTTTTGTAGAAAAAGTCAAAATATCTCGTTTTAGATACACATGTTAACTCTATGGGAAATTAGGGAAAACTAGATTTTCAGTGGAAAAGTGGCATTTTTTTTTAATATTATGTGACAATTTAAGAATAAAACAATTTTCTAAGATTTAACAATAGTTAATAGTTGACAATTTAAGAGTAAAGACAGTTTTTTTTTTTTTTTTTAAGATTTATCAATAGTTACAATAGTCAACAATTTAAAAATAATGACAATGTTTTAAGATTTTACAGTTACTGTAGTTGACAACTTAAGAATAAAGACGATTAGTTTAAGAATAGTAATAAGTAAGAATAGTAATAATTCACATAAACGTAGTTGTCTTTATTCTCCGCTCCACTACAGATTTAGTGGACTCATTTAGGGTTTTTTTTTAAGACTGCTTTGCAATATTGGTTCTTCATACTCTTCTCTTTTTGATAGTTTTGAGGTTTTCTTTTTCTGTGTTTTGAGTCACCACAAAACAATTTTCTCTTCTTTAATAGCATTTTTTTTTCACTTTCTCTTTTCTTTTCTTCTAACTGTTGGAAATGCTTTCCATCAGATCATTTGACGCAAAGGTCAAATAGAAATGGCCCTCATAAACTACTATCTCAGAACCTAAGAAAATCCTCTTCGGTCGGGTATCCGTAGCTTCCCCATGTATCTCATTTTACCCCACAAGAAGTATCCGGTTTTACCCCGAGTGCAGAGGTCATAAGAAATGAAATAGAACAGTGCAATTATTGGAGTAAATCCTTATTCTTTGGTAGGGTATAAATCCTTAGTAAACGTATAATAAGGTGGACTAAGAATGGTTTTTAAAAGTGTAATGATTTTTAAGTAAGGATAGTTTAAAAGCATATGACCATTGGAGAGGTGACATCATAAAACAAATAAATCTTCACATATGAAGTGAATTGAACAACAAATTGGAAACTATGACCATTCTTTTTTTTTCTTCCCTAGTGGAGAATAATTCAGTATCTGTCCACTAGAAAGAAGAATTAATAACGCCAAAATCACAGTATCTTGTTTTATCCCACTCTTCCTTACATCTTGCCCTCTCATCTTTGTTTTATCTTTAGTTTCATATACATGGTATTGTTAAGATAAAAATATTTCAGTTTAATTATGTATTTCTGCACAACTTAATGAAGAATCTTGAAAGATTCCTGCAAACTACAAAGTTTTTAAAATTATGTTTATAAAATTATCTTTTAGTTTAAAAAATTACCTTTATTTTGTTTTGGATCTAATATGTAATCAGACGAAATCATATTTCAGAAATTAAATTGTTTTTGACTTTTTTAATCTTTTGGTTTTGGTATCGCACTTCATTCCTGTTATTTTTTGCTAAAATAATTGTGGCAGTTCTTTTAACAAACATATCTTATATTTCAGAGATTTCGAGATCAAATCAAAACCTGGTTGACCTCCAGTGACATAAAGGATAAACGACCTCTTCAAGATGCTCGCAAGCTTATAGAAACGGTTATCACAGTTATTTTCCCTCTCTCATTCATATTACTTATTCTTTTTGGAGTTAATGCTCTAAATTTTACATTTAATCTATTGGCAACTGAAAAATGTCTTATTATTTACAGGGATGAGATTCTTCTGCTTTTTCGCGAATTTCCGCTTTTTTTTGTTATTTTGAAAAAATTCCGCTTTTTTGTCTTTTTTCTCTCAAAATTCCGTTTTTTTAAAAAATTTGTTTACTTAATTTTTTTTTTTTACCGCAAAAATATGCTTTTTCTTCCGAAAATTCCACTTTCACACAAAGAAAAGAAACCTTCCTATCTTCCGTTTTCGAAAGAAAATTCTGGGAAGATATGCTCGACCATGCGGCTTAACTCCACCGGCTAGGAAACTAGCTGATTCATCTTCTACTGACGAATCAACATTATATCATCAAGCTCTACAAGGATGAACATTCCAACAATCAGTGCCATTCAAAGTATTAAATACCACCTTTTTGCAGAAAACAAAACCTCTGTGGCATATTTTGCAAAAAAAAAAAAAAAAAAATGCATGAACATGTTGAAAAAAAAATTAGTTGAAAAGTTAAGGTGATCTTGTAGGGCATACCAAGATGAAGAAATAAAAAATGGAACAAAAACAAATAAATAAACTACATAAGAAAAGAAACTCCTGTCAAAAGAAGCAGCTAAAAAGCTGTGTGCAAATGCAACAAAAAAGCAGAGATTAAGACATAAGTAAAAATATAAAACAGGATTTACCTAGGCATTCTAGAGATAGTGTAGTCCCGACAACTATGCCAGTAATTAAACAGAGAGATACTAATGAAGACTGTGCGAAAACTTGAGCTTCTACTGAAAACAGGGTTGTTGATTTTTTTTTTTCAAAAAAATCGATTTATTTGATTTAAATCGGATTTTTTTTATTTAAATCAAGATTTTTTTGATTTTAATGATTTTTTTAAAAACTATATATATATATTTAACATTTGTATATTAGACAATGAGGCCTACAGTCATAGAATTATATATATATATAACAACATACCAGTCATTAAGCTCTACTTTCTTAAAAAAAAAAATTAAAAAATATTTGTGAACTACAGATAAAGAGTAAAATAATTTTGAAATATAAGAATTTTATTAAGGAAAAATATAATAAAAACTACAATTCTTGACTATAGATATATTATTGTGTGTTAGAATATATAAAATTTTTAGATATAGTTCTGCTCATGCAAATTTTGCACAAGTGAGAAGCAGACTCTCTTTTACATGAATTGCACCAAAGGACTGAAAATCATGTTCCCCGTTTTCAAAAATAAGAATTATCCTTCTCTACCCTTTATTGGATAATAGACTAAGGATGTCTTGGGAATGTTGCAATCTTGCAACAACTAAATAGCATACTCTTCTCCTCACCCCTTTCAAGTATTTGGATTAGGGTTTATTTCACCTTGACCTTGAGAATAGACTACTTCTTACTAAGCATAAAAAAAATTAAAGAAACCAGTAACTAGGTGACAAGTCACTGAAATTTTCTGAAGTAACTTTTTCTAACCTGGACTCAAAAATGTGTTTTTTAAATATAATTTACACATCAACCATTCTGTATGCTTGTTATTTATAATAAATAAAGTTGAATATTTATTGAAGCGAGAATTTTAAGAAATCCAAATGGAAAAGATATATAAAAGTGACTATTTTTCAAAAATTTCTCAAAATTCAGTAAATTATGACAGACATATATAAGAAACAAACTTCATTAGAACAGAAATCATTTTCCCTTTCCGATGGTGTATCTATTTTTTTCCCCCGTAATTATCCAAAAACATGCTATTGAGAAATTAGAGCAAAAAAATCACCCAAAACAACACAAAACATTTAATTAAAACATTTTCTAGATTAAATTTTTAAGGCTTTGAGGTGCATTGAGTCACCATCGGCTGCGTGCCAAATTTCATGACTATAAGTGTGATAGATTTGTCTGGACATCGCGCGCACAAACATTGCCTTTTATAATTATAGATCATAGTTTAAATTGTGCTATGTAGATGTTTGTATTTCTTTTGGAACATTTGTATGTATTACTTAATTATCTTACATTTGAACATTATTGCAATATTAAAACTTTGTTTTCCCCAACACTATTTAGTTTTCTCCAATATTAAAATGAAACTCAATGCATTTTACTATGTTCTTTCTTTGTGAACATGATCCTTTCATAATATTTATTTTATTTTATAAAAAAAGGAGCATCTCATACTTTGCATTTTATGGTGTTGCTCATTAGAATTTTATTTAAAATATTATTTGCTTGTGTTCTCAAAAATAAAGATACGGAAAGTACTCTAATTACATTAATTCAATGAAATATTTTTATGATTTCTATATTCTTTCTTTAAATATACATTTAAAAATATTTTTAAATCACTATTTAAAGGTACATGAACAATTTTATTTCATTAAAGCAGATTAACTTGATATTTAAAATAAAGTGATTTAAATCAGTGATTTTAATCAACTGATTTAAATCGCCGCAACCCTGACTGAAAATAAACTTGCAGAGGATGCAAACACATCCTTTATTGAAGAAAAATCTGTCAAAGATAGGAGGCCTCCAAAACAAGGGGTGAAGCGTGTTAATAGGGATCTGTTATCAACACAAGCCACACAATTAAAAAAACGGAAGAAAACCACTTCTTTAACAATTAAAGAAATGTTTCAAAGGGTTTCAAATAGCAATAGTGCTAAATGAATCTGTCATTGTAACTGTACAATATCTCAATCCCTCTTGCTTTATAAGGTGCAAAATCATTGTGCTGTTACTTTTGCAAAAATTTATAAAAATAAAAGAAAGAAAACAGAAATCAGTATATGATACGTTATTATAATTTATAAAGAGTTAATACAATTAACACAATTGCATGAAGCAAAAGAAATTATTTGTCCTTATTTTTATTTATTTTTTCAGCTAACTTTTATCAAAAGGCTATTAAATACAATTCTTCTCAGACTTCTGTTGGGTGTGTGTTGAATCGCAGTCATGTACAGGTGGTAAATGTTTTAATGTCTAATTTTGTATTTTCCGATGTACCTGATGATGTGTTAAACTTGTTTGTTAACTTTTAATGTGAATGATTTAATATTCTTTTTCTTATTTATACATACTGAATTATAAATAATTAAGTTATTAATTATTATAGTGTAATATTTTCATCATATTGCGTGTTCTGATGTTTTACTTCTTAAAACATCTTTCGCGTATAAATTATGGTACAAATGTTTTGCTCGCGTATGATTTCAGTCTTTTTGCTTTTTTGCCAATCTCATCCCTGTATTTAAAACATTTCATACAGTAAAACTATGGTTATCTCAATTTCTCTTTCATTAATATAGCGGATGGAAAAGTTTAAAGTGGTGGAGCGTGAAACAAAGACTAAAGCTTATTCTAAAGAAGGTTTAGGTGCTGCACAAAAACTTGACCCTGCCCAAAAAGAGCGTGAAGAAATTACAACATGGCTTACAGTGAGTTTATTTTGCTTATTTCTCGTTCAGTTTTCCTGAATAATATTGCTATACTTTTTCCTATTGTGACATATTAACCTTTAATAATTTGAGCTTTCTTATTTTAGCTATGTTTTTTCTTTTTTTTGTTTATATAATTTAGAAATTTACTTCATAGTTTTAGACATTAATGTTCTCAAATGGAATCTTTTATTCAAATGTAACTTTCTTTTCTATCTGAAAGATCTGTTATTGTTTTGTAAGAACTTTTATTAGTATAGTTCTTAAAATATATATCACCTTTTTAAAAAATTATTCAACTAATATTTATTAAATATTTTAGGTATTCCTTTTTGTGAAATATGAAATTACTAAAGAAATTGATATTTGCATATTTGTTTAATATTTTATTTATTTTGGCTGCTCATTTTTCACCCTGCTATTGAGCATTGAATGGATGCCATATTTTCATAACTCTAGAATTAGAAGTTTTTAATTAAAAAAAAAAAACCAAAACAAAACAATTGTGAATTAATCCCTAATTTATCTTTCCTATCATCTGTTCCATTCTGCTCCCCCCCCCCTCCTGCAATACCATCCAAGTCAGCACTTTTATGTTAAAATGCATGGAAATTTAATTTTATATAGTGGCAATTGTTAAAAAGCAGGAGAAAAGCTCGAGAGTTATTTTTCATTTTGAAAGTTAAATTAAATCTTCTATATTATTCTTCAATATGAAGGTAAATTGAATTAAAAAAGAAATCTATGAAAAAATTAAAAATATTTCTACTGGTTTATCTTTTCATTATATTAATCATAGTTTTTCTACATTCATTATTAAGTAGTTATGCTTATTCATTTTTTAATGCATGCACATTCCAATAAATGCATTATTTTCTTCTTTCAGAATTGCATTGAAACTTTAAATATACAAATAGATAAATTTGAATCGGAGATGGATACAATAAATTTTAGTTTAAAGAAGAAGAAAAATGACAAAGAGGTATTTTTTTCTCTTTAAAGTTATTCCTTACGCATATTTAATTTGCACTGACTATTTTCTGAACTATTTAAATTACAATATGATGCAAATGAAACCCAAATTATTTGATAAAATTTTTGCATGAAGAAAAGTGTTGCAAATGTTTTGCATTGATTACATTTATCTAGTATTTGTTCCAATTGTATTGTTTTATTATTGCATTATGTACAGTATTTTGTGTTTAGTGCTTTGGCTATTAAATATTGTTATGGAAATAAGTAACTTTGTATTACTCTTTTATGACTTACCAAATAATTATGACACTATCTTGATATATAGGTCAGTTCCTTCTTGATAGATTTTTATCAATAATAATTATGTCTGACTTGCAGTTAATTAAACACCAAGGAACAAACATTACATCAAGCACTAACAAAAAGTTTCTTCATGTTGTAAGGAACTAATCATAAAAGATAATTTCTCAGATGTATATTCAAAACTCTTAAAAGGAACATGTGAGTTTACATTTTACTGTACTTATCATCATACATCTTACTGTATTTGACAGGTTGGGAAGAAAGTTTTTAATTTTTCTGTTTTGTTTTTTACAAATGAATATCTACTTTCTAATTTGTTCTAGGGATGAAAAAATTGTTCCATGACTGAGTACTGGGAGGTTTTAAAAGTATAAAAGACCTCAAAACTCTAAAATTCATTTTTGGACCACTAACTTCATTTCTTCTCAACTTGTCATATATGCTTTCCATCATAATTGACTATGCTTTTAGTCATTTATGCTTAATAGATTATAAAGGTACAACAATATTCATTGAAGCAAGGAAAACTTGAAAAAAATATGATGTATAGATTGTATCAGCCCTAAATTTATGTTGAATTGATTTATTGTGAATTGAATATATAAACTATAGAGTCATACAGATGTTACAGAATCAAATATTTCATGTTTTCTTATTTTAAATGTTGGAGAATATCCAAAATTTCTTCTTTGAAGAGAATATATATATATAAAACAAAAAAAAAATAGAGTTGATAATCTTTGTCTTTTTTTTATGTTTTCTAGTAAATTAAGTGATGTGTGACAGTTTTCATTTATAGGTTGCTGAAATTCTTTTTAAATACAAAATATAATTCATATTATATGAAAATGTTTAGTATTTTGCAAAGGATAAAGAGTAAGCAAATTCTGAAAAAAAAAAAAAAATGTAAAGGATTGATTTCATGTCAAGATTATTTCAAAATTTCTTTTTATTGAAAGCATTTTTAGAAAATAGTTGTTTTGAATTTATATGTTCCTTTTTTTATTTTAATAGAATTTCTTAAGTTTCACAGAGGACTTCAAAACATATTGCAGACTAAAGGTAAATATGAGGAGCTACACATCTATTAGAGGGACACTAGTTTTAGGCTCTATGATGATAGCAAAGAGTTTAATTAATTCAGCCGCTTGCTGAATCAAAGCTATTAGGTAATTTCCTAATGCTTATTAGGAAACATCACTGAAAAATTTAACTGCTTATATTTAGTGCATTCAAGTGAACCTCGGTATAAGGAAGGCAGTTGTGAAGAATTTTTGAAAAAATGGGCAATTTTTGCTATTATAAAATGTTGACCATGGTAAGTTCGATACTTGTATACAGATCATAACAATTTTTGAACTCTTTGCAGATTAACTGGCAGTGATATGCTGACTTTTATATATATATATCTGACTGAATATAGCAAATTAATACTGGTCATTATAATTGCTAGCATTTATTGTAATACAACGAATAATAATGAATGTCCAATTTATTTTTGTAAATCCCCCAAATTTGGAAGAAATAAATCTACAGGGGCAGTTAAATGTGCTAAACATTCTTCCCTCGATTTCTATTTTAACGATTTTTTTTAAAATTAATGTTTTTATAATATGTTAATCAAAGTTTTTGTCAAGATATTTTGATCTGGGAACTGTTTATTTTTTTAGAAGCAAGATAGACTTGAAGACTTAAAAGAAAGACGTGAAAAACATAAATATCACATTAATCAACTGGAAGCACTGTTGAGGATGCTTGATAACAAAACTGTTGAAGTTGATCAAATAAAGAAGATTAAGGATGATGTGGAGTACTATCAGGATTTCTCACAAGACCCAGATTTTCAAGAAAATGAGTTCATATATGATGACCTTAATTTAGAGCATATAGATGATTATTTGGCAAAACAAAAAGCATGTTGTGAGTAATGCTGTCTTATTTTTTATTCCTAAAATAAATTTAATTGTTTTCATGTACTTGAGAGTTGAAAGCTTTACGCTGATATCTCATCTTTGGAAATTTTGTAAAATTTCATTGTATGCATTTGATTCTTGAATTTTATAACATCTTAAAAGTCAAAGAGGATTTAAACTTTAAATATTAATTCCTATATTTTGTAAATGATATTTGTTTCTTTAGAGATATTTTCTAAAATTTTACCGGGTATTTGAAGCCCATGTAAATTTTCTTTCATTCATTTTAATTTTTTCCCCCAAGGAAGACAAAATATCATCATAATTATACAAACTGTACTGTAAAATATGAACTGGTGTTCTAAACGCATTTGTAATTATATAATGCTTTCAATCTATTTACAATGAAGAAATATTTAATTTGAAAATTTATTAAATTAAAAGTAATCAAAACTTGATTTTTTTTTCTACTGATTGAATTCACACATCGTAATATTTATAATTCCATGCTATTATCCATATTAAAAGTGTAGTAATATTATAAAAATTGGTAATGATTTTCATTTCCAATCTTCATTGATTTTTTAAGATAGGCCAGGAACAAATAACTACAGAAGACATTCTGAAGGAATGTTATGAAAAGTTCATATCTTGAAACTTTTCCAAGTTTTTCTAAATATTTATTAAAAAGGCAATATGCCAGCTTTTAATATCATTTTTTTCATAAAATATAAGAATGTTTGCTTTTTAAAAATCTTATCTTGAACCTTTTTTTTTAAGATTACAATCAGTTCTAATATTTTTAGTCTGAACAATAGCATCTATGTTAGGGAATGTTTCTTTGCTGTTAACTGCTGCTAAATTGATATCAGATTATTCAACTAAAAGTTTTTAATGAAAATTTCAAACATAAGACTTCCGCTTTTTGCAAATGTACTTATTTTCATAATCTTGTACTTTCCAAATTCTAGCAAGGTTATGCAAATCGGTATAAATGTTCATAATAAACATCCGTATTTCTTATTTTTTCATGTAGTTTGAATATTTATTAATTACATTTGAAAATTTTTTTTATAGCTGTTGATTCAAAGAATGCTACAATAGAAGAAGAAAATTCAACTATTACTTCAAATTCTCCTACCTCTACTACTTCCAACTCTCGTAGCCACAGTCCATGCTTAGAAAATCATTCCTCAGAAGTAAGATACTTAACTTTTGTAAATTCATTGTCTTTTTGTATTTATTTTCACATTTATTCTGTGGTATGCATTTTATTTTTGGTGAGTTAGTGTAATAGTGTTCTGAGCATATTGTATCAATTTTAAGAGTAACGATATATTATCTGCAGTGCAAACTGTATTTGAAAATTTCTTTTATTTCTTATATTTAGATTGTTCATTGTTTCTTAAGTAGTAACAATTTCAAGAATTACATGTTGAGCATTATTTAATAAATTTACATTAACCTTCCATCCTTTGCGATTTTTTACATAGACTATTTTTAATCACTGTTTGTATGCATTGATTGTGAATAAGCCCAAATACTTTAAAAATGAAGCAGTTTCTGTAATATACAACACTGTAATAGTGTGATCTACCAAACCCCGTGATATAATTGAAATAATTTTTACATTGTTTGAAGCAAGAGGATTAATATTGTGTCTGTATCTAATCCCTATTAAAATTAATGTAATGATCAAGGAAATTATAATAAGAGAACATATATATCCACATAATCAATTTGAATACAAAAACTCTAAACTCATTTTTAGATGGTGGTTTTATGCTTAATTTATTAATTGTACGATTTGAGATATTTTAATGGGAAAATTATTTTATTATATTAAATTTATTGTAATGATTAAAGTTAATTTTATAATTTTAATTTTATGAAAAGTGAAATAAAATCAAAACTGTTATATGTTTTAGTTGCAGCTTAATGTAATGCACGCTGTTGGCACACATTAATTAGAAAGGGTTAAATTATTTCATTTTTGGTGAAAAAATAATTTATTTTTTATTAATTTCAAAGCAAAGTTTCATTCTGTTTGTTGAGTAAATACATCAGTTGATTCTGCAGTGATGATTTTATTTGACTTTTTAAGTAATGTTAAACTTACAAATTCTGTTATGTTTAATGATTTTTTTTCCCATTTGAAATCGCAGGAAAGCAAAGCTCCAGAGTTGAATCTCTGTTCAAATACCGTACATCAGCCACCTTCTCCTACTTCTGCTAACAAGTGAGTTCTGTCCTTTATTTCTATCATACAGCAAATAACTTGCGTAAATCTAAAGATATATTGTATGATTCTTTTCTTTTTTATTCTTTGATTCATTTTTTTGTCTTTGATTACTTGCTCTATTATTTAGAAAAAAGCTGTAAACATATTACTCTGAATAATGTAAATATGAATGTTTGAATAAATGCAGGCTGTTAGTTGCCTCTTAGCGAGCAGCACCAGCTATATCAATTTTCTGTCACCTATATCAAATTCTGTCGTTTATTTCTATCATACAGCAAGAACTTGTGTAAATCTAATGATGCATGATTCTTTTCTTTTTTATTCTTTGATTCATTTTTTTGTCTTTTTGATTAATTGCTCTATTATTTATAAAAAAGTTGTAAACGTATTATTCTGAATGATCTACATATGAATGTTTGAATAAATGCAAGCTGTTAATTGCCTCTTCGTTAGCAACATCACCTATATCAATTTTCCAACTTTTACAAGACGAAGAGAAAAACTGAATTTTTCACACCCAATGACAGATGTGGCTCCCCCCCCACACACACATTTGACATGAACACAAGGCGGTACACATTTTTAAAATGTGGAGAAGAAAAAAAACTGCTATATTCGTTATTGGCAGTGCAAAATTAAGTTTTATCTTGATGTTATAAAATTTGGAAAATTGAGATTGGTAGTGTTGCTTTGTAAGCAACTAAGTCATTTTTTAGAGTATCTATCACAAAGAAGATAGATAGAAGCAACAAGATTGTATTTTTTAAAAAATTGAATTTACTGTTCAAAGCTAACTTTTTTCTGATTAAAACATAAATTTACTGTGCTATTTCTTTAAGCAGCATTAATTTATTATTTCACTATTACCTTAGAAACAGCGTTTCTTTAGAAAGCAGTAACCCAGCTACTTCTCATGTGAACTTTCACAACAGTCAACCTGTGATAAACTCGCAAACATCTTCCACTCCATATGCTGCAGCTGTTTCTAATTTGCCAAACAATCATTATAAAAGTAAATATTTTTTGTGAAATCTTAGAAATATTTTACATTGCATTGAGCTCTTTCCATTTTTTTTTTATATGTGTATGTGTATTTTCATTTCTTTCTTCATTGGATTTACTTTTCAGTCCAGTTATTGTTGCTTTCATGAATTATGTACACATTAAATTATATCTCTAATAGTACCTTCATTTATATCATAAATATAATCAAATAGGTTAAATTAGTAAATAAAGCAAATTTAAAAATAAATTTAAACATACATTTCAAAATTTAAATAATGTTTAAGTTGCATGCAATATGCAGCTGCGTACAACAAACAAACGAAGTCGATGATAATTCAAAGAAAGTAAAAACCATGAAATAAACTACGATAGAATTGAATTAAACAGACAAGGAATCCATTCTAGTCCACTTTTTCAAGGGCTGTAGACTAAATTCGAAATGGATTCAAATAAATTGGGAAATTTTTCTGTAAGAGGCTTGACCTAAGTCTAAGCCTCTTCATAGCCCGAAATTTCCCAAACCACAAGGCAAACAAGATAAGTAAACAACAAAAGAATTTTCAGAAAGAAAAAAAAAGCAATACAGCTAACAAAATTGATTTAAAATTAATTAGCCTTCCACCAAAAATACCTTATAAAAATATCAGTAAAGAAGAAAAATTCAAACTTTTACTCCCTTTTCTTGCAAAGAATTAAAATGTCCAAATTCAACTCGCAGACAAAGAATAACGTTAATCCCACCTTAAAATTAATAATCGTAATGTGCACACACATTACATATTCCTTACCTTCAATATCACCATTTAAACAGTACCAATAATTTTTCTTGTTTATAAACTGAGCTAACTTTATTTAAGGTTCTTTTTAAAGAAAAGGAATAGTTTAGCATTGATTTTGTGCCTTTGACCATATTGTATAATATCAGTTATAAATAAATAATCCAAACACAAAAATTATAATATCCCGATAAACTAAAATGAAATAAAGCTACCCTATCTATAGTCAAAAATAAAAGTCCAAAAATTGTCTCGCCTTATTAAGAATTATCAAAATAATTCAGATCAAATTACTAATAGAAAATAAGTAAATAAATATCGCAAGAGCCCTAAGAATATATGTTTTTGAATTTTACTCCAACATGAATTATTTATTTTTTTCTATTGAAGTGCTAATATGAAGTTTGTAGAAAAAATTTTCCTGTGTCTTGACCAAAATGGTAGTTTGTGAAAAATTAAGGGAAGAATTTGCTAAATATGAAGTGAATGAAAGGAATGGTATAACTTCTCAGTTATTTGTCTTGAATCAAACTTCTGACAAGAAAACATAATCTGAATTTGCATCATATTTCTTTTTCTGTATTCTTTATTATTTCTGAAACTAGGAACATGATTCTAATGCTGACTTTTTATGCATTTTAAGAGGTTGAAAAATGCTTTGATTTGTATCTGGATACATGAGGTTGCTTGAATAATTTCTTAGCTATAAATTCCCACAATGTTCATCTTTTTGTAACACGATTGTAGAATAAATCTTTATGTGGTTTGGTTTTTAGAGTGTTTAGTGTTTTGTAAATTAACTGAAAAGAGTTGGTAATTCACCAAAAATTGTTCTTTCTTGAAGTAATTAATGGCTAATCAACTCAGAAAGAGGCAGTCCTGAAAAAAAAAAAACTTTTTAGGATTTGAAATACTTTCTTCTCCCAAAGTGCCTTTTTAATTTTTATTAAACCAAAATTTTTTGCTGCAATTAAAATTTTTTAGCATTTCATCACTACTAAATGGGCAGAATTTGATGTATGCTTTCATCTATTTCATTCCAGTTTAACATTGGATAACTCATCTAAAAATGTACACCAAGATGTTTATTCTTTGTTGCAAGATAATTTATCTTAATAATTTATTTATTAATAAAATTGAAGGAAAAATTTAAGTATGTAATAAGAAGGAAGTATTGTTTCATCCAGAATATCATAGAGTAATGATAAAAAACATAAAACTAAGAAAATAATCCTTTAACTCTATTGATACAGGAATGTCCCATATGCCCCTTCAAGCAAAAGACGATGGCCTTCCGAAACATCCGAATATCACTGTAAAATGCCCACCCCTTTTCATTAAGTGTGATTGATTTCACACCCGCTGCACGTGCTTTCTTCGTTAGTTGCTCGCCCAGATGTGTTTGGGGAAAAGGGGGGCTTTTTTAGAATTCGAACAATGCCAGCTGTCATTGTGGTTTTTGAGGAGGGAAGTGAATTTACCTTTTGATAGAGGAGCTCGGGCGTTCCTGTATTTTGAGGTCCCTTTATTCCAATCACCTTAGGAATTGGAGGGTTAATCCTCCAAGCCTATACGGTTGTGCATGCTAGACATTAGTTTGTGTTTCTCTTTTCTGGTTAGTCATATGCAGTAAATGCCGGAAAGAATTATTGTTCTTGTTTCCAGAACCTCAACAGATCTATTTTTCTGATTAGATGGCAGATACTGCCAAGTTTTGAGTTTTATTCGGCATTTAATCCAATGGCTACAAAAATAAGTCTGATCTAAAAGGGATAAGGAAGACAGTTTAGAAGAAGGGAAAAAGAGACTAGAAGAGTACCAGTTTTTGATTTTTCATATGATAGTCACTTAATTTAGGTTGTATAAACTCCTTTCCCCCCTGTTATATATATATTTTGCCATTGCTACTGAGCAATTTCAGTTATAGTTTTGATCTATTGGGTACTGTTTCCTGTGCAACCTTGATTTGAGTTTCCTTCTGAATTGATGTTTTGTGGAAAAACAATAGGCTTTGCACCAAATTTTTATTATAGATTGTTAACTGATGGTTTATCTGTGATTCACAATACTGCTGAACTCTTAGTATGAGAAAGTAGTCAAATTATACAATAAAAAAAAATTAAATGATTGCAAGTTCTACTGACAAA